>JALQPE010000426.1:0-53205 GCA_030407315.1 Asparagopsis taxiformis | reverse complement strand
GCGATATTTACCTTGTTCTATTCTAGTAGTGCCCACCATAGTTTCCTCCCCTTCTCATATTAAATGAGTATTGTATATCTCCTGACCCGTCTACATACGCAAACGTCATGTACTAGCCTAACTTTCATCGTTACTTGAAGGCGGCCTTGATGCCTGCCATAGAATGCTATTAAGAACTAATTTCATCAGATATCTAACACGCTCCCAGTAGTTGACATTGAAGGGAGGCTGTAGCAACTTCTCCCTGGAAGTTCGCAGTGATAGATGGGACCGGATAGGATGCTGGTACCTCACCGAAGAACGACCCTCCGCGAATCCCATTCCTCCGTGATACACGTCCGTTCGGCATACAAGCAGGGAATACGGTGGGATGCGCACGTTCGTCACTGGCACGCGGTACTTGCTTTCGCTGGATGACTTAGGCACACATGGCTGAACTTGGCGATACGAATGATGAACCCATCCGCACCAGCAGCCATCATGAAATATGATGGCGAGTTGAGAGGACCAGTTCCAGTTCCCTCACGGACGGGAACATCGGTATGCATAAGTTGCTCCTGACTACCTTCTGCGGTCAAAATCAGACGAAGACCCGTTTCTGGAAAGACCACCGCTTCTTCTCTTCCAAACCCGAGCTTCAGGTTCTCCGCACAAATCGCCTTACCTAGCTCCAGAATCAGCTTGTTCCTGTACTGCCGCGCGCTTTCTTGCTCAAGGTCATCGCAGATGCTTTTCCGGTCCGTCTTGAATACACCAGTGCTGTCTTTCGGTCGAAGTGGTTTCCACGGGTTCTTCTGACTTGCACTTGAGCCACTTGTAGTACCTTGGAATGTGCTGGCCATCTGTGTGAATAACTCGTGCGTAGTAGCTGCTCCCACTGCTAGTAGTAGAAGAGAAAATGTCTTGCAACACCACGTAACCAAGCTCGTCGATCATTCTTCTCTGGTAGCTGAAGTATTGTTGGCTTTCACAAGAACCGAGGGGACATACCAAAGTAGAGTAGCCTGCAGCTGCTTCCATTATCTCCGTCCGGATTGTATCAATGTCTCTTCTGTGATATAATACTTCATTCTCGAGTTGGAAGGAACGCATAAAGGCAGCTTCTCAGGTATGTCCTCTGCGAATGTGCGGTCTGGAAGGGAGTTTTCTTGCTCGTCAGTGAAGAGTGGTGCTTCTTCTCCAGTCGTTTTTTCCTTGCATTGACTCTACTCTTCTTTTCCGGGGAGGCCCAATCTCAATGTTGTCATCCGGCGTATTGGGCTCAGAAAAATTCGCGCTAGTATCTTCCCTTCTTCGCTTCTTATCCAACCTGGACTCGTTTTCATCGCCGCTTCCACCAGAACTCCTGCTTCTTCCCGAATTCTCCTTGTCCACTTCGGCCGGGCTAGTGCTGTAAGTTTCTGGTGTCCTGATTCGAAGTTTCAATATCACAGAGCGGTTCTGCGCATCTCCAGCTTGTTGTCCAGGCGTGTCTATGTCCATGCGACCACTATTGTCCAAGTTGATATCCAGACTTTGCGTATCGCCGCTTTGTTTCTCTTCCCTGAGGAAGATCTTCTCTGACAATCCTTCCCGGCGAATTATCCCTGGCACGACTTTCCCGCTCTGCCCTTGAAGCTGAAAGACGTTCCTGTTCTTTTTGGAGAACAGCAAGACGTTCTGCTTCCCTCTTCTCAGCTGCTGCAAGACGCGTGGCAGGACGTTCCTGTCCTCCCTCTTTTGCTGCGGCAGGACGGTCTTCTGCTTCTTTCGGGGTGCTCAGAGGTGCCTCTTCTATTGCTTTCGTCGCGACAGCAGGAATCACTTCTTCAGCCACCACATTTGGAGTAATTTCCTGTTCTTCCTCCACAACAGCAGAAACTTCCTGCTCTGCTTGGGCTTCGGCAGATACTCCTTCTTCTGCTTGAACAGGACCAGAAGTTTCCACAGTTTCCTTCTCTGTAGAATTATTTCCTGTTCTGCGGCAGTAGGTGCTTCTTCCTCTTCTGCTTTGGCGCCATCAACAAGTGCTTTTTCTATTTCTCCGGGGGTCATGCGATTCCGTTCCCTCTCCTCCTCCGCTTTCGTCTCCTGCATTGCCTTTGTCCCGGTAGCATATTCCAGTTTGTCGTAAAAACTGTTTGTAAACATCCCGTTCTTGGTTCTCAGACTGCTTCTGTCTACCACGTCGTCATGAAAGTCGACAAGGACGAATACAATGCGCTCTCCAATGCGATGATCATTATCCCCGACCTCCTTCGCGTTTTCTGCTGCCAAATCCGTTCGCACGAATTCCTCCATCGTTGCAGAGTTCAACCACTTGCGGACGACCTCTGCCATATCATAGATGGCCAACAGAGCCAGTAGCCAAGTGCGCATCGTGAACGGACTTCCGCTTCCGATATTTCTGACAAGTCCTCTCTTCCTCCTCATCCTTGTCCACGACGCTGTCATCTCGAGCACAAACCACTGGAACCACTCCTTATCGCGCGTCCCGCGTCCGTCCGTGCCATTGCGGAATATTGCGTTATTGACAAGATCGAGCACGCACCCGTACATATCGGCAGAGTCAATTCGAGAAAAGTCCGGATCTCTTCCCTCGGTTCTTGCATCCTCGATTTCTCTGTTCCTATCCAAAGCATTGTAAACGCTAGGGATAGAGCTCCAGTACACGAAAGCAACGCTGTCTGTGCGATTGAACCCCTTCGCAATGTTGATGTACTGCCTATACGAGTTCTCCGAACGGTTCCTGTCGGACGGCAGAATATAGCTCACTTCTTTCAGAATAGGAATAAGCCGGACAACAGGAAGATCCATCTGGTTGGAAAACCTGAGAAACTCTATGACCGCACACACATTGTCGGCAATGCTCACAGAAGCGACATCGTGAGTTTGTATATTGGCTTCGAGAGACAGTTTCAGAACCTCCAGCGCATCGAAAATTAGACGCCCGTTCGGCGCAATCAACTGTTGTACCCAAACCAATTCCAAGGAATCCCTGTTCTTTCCTGAGTACTTCTCCAGGCATAGTTGCAGAGCAGCTATGCGATGAGAGCCATCGATGCAGTAAAACTCGTCTCCTTCGTTATCTTCCATTTTGCAGACTGTAATCATAGTTCCAGTGGTAGAGAAACCTCTATCCATGAAAATGCTGGCCAGTTCGTTTACACGACCCGGTCGCACCAAACGGGAGGTCACTGTCGGAAATTTCACTTTGCGAGGATCAACTTGCACTTTAGAAGAGCTGTACTGAGCAATAGTGATGCTTTTCTCTTCAGCAGAAGGAGAATTGCTCTTCTCCGCTGTAGTATTCATGATACTATTGTCTCCCATTGTAATCCCTGCAATCTCAGTTCGTTCAATCGGTTCTCTGTTCAAATGTTGTGTAGACGATGAAATCCACAATTGTGGTACCTCCGAGTGCGCTTCCCGTCTCTCAGCTTCTCTCTTATACTGTCCGGACAAGACATTCCCTACCTACCTTCAGTCCTGATGAACCTTACGCTGCACCCGCTCAGCACCTCTGACTCTACCTGATCCTGATACCTCCACAAAGCGTTTAGCCCTTTCCATCAATCTACACCTAATAGTATGTACCTCTAGCGCATATAATGCAATCGAACCCGTTTACCTCACCACGTCAATTATCATTCATATTCCAACAACCTATTTCATCCACACTCTCCACCTCGCTTCTTCTTCCGTACCATTGATTCCTATCAATCGATTCTACGTGAGTTTTATACATTTACTACGATCCACCTCTCCTACAAGTCTGAAAAATTCATTTCTACACTAACTTTTGCTACTCACAAAAAACGGTTCCCGTGCAGGCCACTGCTTGAATTTCTTCCTATTGGCGTACTCGGCTGCAAAGGATTCATAGACTATTTAAACGGTGATCATAAATGGTTTTCAATGTGCTCCAATGGACAATACACCAAAGAACATCAATATGAATTCATTTCAACTACCTATTCACTACTGCGATTCAGTTTTCTTGCATACCAAATCTCATTGCGTTCCTACCCTAGTCGATTCAAAATGCTTCCTCTCGTCAGTTGATCAATATTCCTTACAACGAGCAGGTCCTCTGGACATCCTAAAGTTGGTTACTTAACCTTAACTATCGATGAAATTTGCTGTATGAAACGTTTTCTTACAGCAAAGTCATCGTTACGATGACTTTGCTGTAAGAAAAGAAAAACATTACAGCAGCCATGATTTCTTTCCGGGTAAAAAATTGTGGCCACGCTGTAATGAAACGTTTTCTTACAGCAAATCATTACAGCGGCCACAATTTTTTTACCCGGTAAAATTTCTTGCTGATTTTTTACCGGTAAAAAATTCTTCGGCCACTGCAAGGAAACGGTTCCTTACAGCAAAGTCATCGTTACGATGACTTTGCTGTAAGAAAGCAAATCATTACAGCTGCCACGATTTTTTTACCCGGTAAAACATTCTTGGCCACTGTAATGGAAACGTTTTCTTACAGCAAAGTCATCGTAACGATGACTTTGCTGTAAGCATACCTCCCTCCATCCTCTCAGATCCTCTCCCCACTACTTTGCACCAATCCACCACCGCCCTAGAGTGTACAATTCATATGTGATGCATCTGGTTATTCATTTTATTCTTCCCTAAAAATCATGCAGCCCTCGGTGGAAATCCGTCTCGCCTACATAGTGCATATATCTCTCCACCCTCCAGCAGTCCGGGTCCGTGCCTTACCTCCCTCATGTTCTCATCATATTCGCATACACTCCCATTGCAATAGTGCATACCAAACACCTCAGTGACTCCCTCACTCATCTCCACAATTACTGTTCGTCGCCTCTCTTCGACCTTGAACACTCCTTCATCAGTTTTTTGCAAACCCAGGCAAACTCCATAAGCTGTACCTTGCTCATCTCTCGCACTCTCGTTCCTCAGGATAAAGAACGCTAGAACAATAAAAAACCGCGGTTCATAATTAATTCTTCCCCGCATTATCTCTGATGTGAGACGAGACGCCGGGTACAGAATCGCTTGTGAAGTTGCACCATCCTCACATTTCCTCTGTTCAGGGCAAACAGCATGGATGATAGCTCCTGATTCTAGAGAGCCAGACCTCTGCACTGTTTTCCTTCCCCACTCTGTCGTAGTGCTTCTAGAAACTCTTCTCACCCATTCGGCATACTTTCCACACCCGCTTGTTCCGCTTCCGTACCTTTCGGTAAAGAACCGTTTGAAAACACCTACAGCACCCTCTGCCATATCACATTTTCCATTCATGTACTCCTTGACCTCGTCAATAGATATACCTCCATGCCCTCTCCACGTCACAATTTCACCATCCGCCGACAATATCTTTCCTCGACGCTGGGAGAGAAGCTGGAGAACCGGTTCCTGGAAGCAGTTTTCCTCACCTCGTCTTCCACATCTATTTCTCTCCCTAGCTCCTGTGAAAGAACGTTGACCATTTGAGAGCATTCGGACGAGGACCAATGTTGTGGCTCCATGCCGATTTCGCGCAAAACAATGGCCACTCTCGTCTGCCAGTCATCCGCAAGAACTAATTCCAGCGCTGAAAGCTGTTCGCTTTGGTGATTGGACATTCTCACCCTTTCTTCAGCGGCTGATGCATCCGTTCGAATATAAGCTCCTGCACGTGCTTCACAGAGCCGTAGGCAGGAAGCGTATGAACACAAAACTCGACAAGACGATGAACATTAGGCTTGTCCAAATGTGCTCCTGCTCCCTTCACTTTCCGACAATACTCATTCAACGTCTCCACGTAGTCTACAGTTCTTCCCAGAATGTATTCATTCCTGCCACCTTCTCCGTCAGCCGTCTCTACTTCATGGGACCGTCTTTCCACCATACGGGCATGAAACTAATACACGAAACCAGCTTCTGAAACATCACTACTAGTTTGACGGCCCCATCAAATTTTTCACGATGACCTTCCCCTTTCCATCCATCATTCGAGCTGCGTTTTCGAATGCCATAGGTGCTATCAGAAGCACACTGAATATGTCACTCATGTTCATGGAAAGCAGATTGTTGGTTCCAAATAAACGGTTCTGCCTTCCCATCCTGAACTTCTTCAGAGCGCCCAGAATTTGCAATTCAGCTACCTCTCGAATTCGTGGGCTGGCAGCTGAAATACAAGCGTTCAGTACATCTTGTGCCAGTCCAGACAATAGATGGTCAGGTGCTATCACTGCGGAACGGTACGGGTCAAAAATTGCTGGGACAACTGAAAACTCCGTTTTCCGTCTTCGGTACTTCTTCCTGCACTGCTTCCAAGGAAGTGCTCAGGACATGAAATGGTAAATCTTCCCCTTCTTCTGCAGCCAGTCCGAGAGTGCGAAGCTGGGTTTCTGTGGCATCCTTACGTGTCGATGCATTCCGATACTTGCTCCTGGCATGCGTCGATGTTTGCCCGTTCACTACCGAAGTGTATGCATTCTTCGTGCCACCAGTACTGCTCAGGTCATATTGCGGAAACTGCAGATGTGGCACGGAGAGTTTGATGTGTGTCCAAGAACATCCAGGGTATGTGAAACTGCAGGATAGTCTCCAATGCTCCCCACTGGGTCTAGAAATACCACAACATCTTCTCCCTCTGCATTTTTCGTTGGGAAACCCTCTGTGCTTCCCCGCACTATATCTTGAACGATATATCGCAATACACAATTTGTGGACACTCCGGAGGTGGCAAACCAATCACTCGAACCGCTTGGTAGCTTCCCCTTTTCCGAGGCGGTAGATTGAGAGGTAACATATAGCATCCACCAAAACTTCCCTTCCTGCTTGTGAATGGTTCAAAGTCATCCGTGTAAAGGAGAAATCGGTAAACAAAGTAGTTTCGACCATCCTCCAGCTTTCCCCAACATGGTGCATCTTCTCGCGGAGACGCTGGGTGCCATTGCGACCTGTGGTCTCCGAAACCATCCGAGAACACCCCTGAAACACGAATTTCTTCATAGTTGGGGCTTCCTAGTCTATCGGGCGGGTTTCTGGCTTCAGCAAAGCTCGCGCCCGGTGAAAAGCAAAGTAACATGGTGGATGCTTCTCCGACCTGCTCTTTCAAATACCTGTTCACCAATACGACGTGTGGAACAATATCACCCTCTTCCATTCCAATTGGTAATAGAACGGTTATCACGTCCCCAGCTCGTGTTCCTTTTCCCTTGGCTCCTGCTCCGATTACACATTGCGATATCGCTCGCAGAGCATGCTGCCTCTCCCATTCCAATAGATGTGACATTCGCGGCTGCAGATATTTTTCGACATGCACATCATGCTCACCGTCGTGTCGAGCCTCATAGGTAACTATGGTCCTAGCATGAAGTTCCCACAACGACGTAACCGCCACTCTTCTCCTCTTCGGTTTCCCACCATCTCTGTCATTCTTCCTGAACCCTTTTGCTCTTTCGATGACGGCAACCTGACGAGCTCCTGGATGACATCGGATTCGAATTGCTGTTCCATCAGGTACATAAATGTGCTTCAAACCCTTTTTCCCATCGCTGTCAATGGGAACAACTGCTGTGCGAACGAATGGGTCGCTCAAAACACCCCTCCTGCACTTTGCAATGAACGAATCTTCAATGCTGCACTCTGCGGTTGATTTTTCTCCTTCCGAGCTTCGATTGTTCGCATCACTGCGGAATGCTTTAAAGATTGGTCGAGTCTGGACATCTTTCAGAGCCCATGTGCTTGGGAGTACAATACGGACTTCCGCCATTCCTCCACAATTGTCTCTGTCATCTGTTGTTCCACGGGTTTCCTACTGCACCTCGATGCTGTGCAGCTCTTGCTCCGCTCTTTCGAAGGTCTATCGGAAACTAGATGTCACAGCTCTTTGCATAGCAGTGTTTCCTCAAGAATGGTAGTATCTTCTGTCGCATCACAGAGTCCGACGGGACGTGCTCACTTGGATCTCTGCGGAAATTCATTCCGAACAGGGTACCTTCATAGTGGGCTCTTGTCATTCTTTGAGTTCCACTCAGCTGAAGAGCCCCATACATCGCAGGCCATTGTAGTAATGCCTTGAAATCACCACATGCTTCATCCCCAGCATTTCGGTCTATCGGGCCTCCAGTTGAAATGGAATCAGAACCTCGTCCGGTTGCTTCTTCCGATTCCATTAGCGTGCTCGATGCTACGTAGATGTCACTTCCAGCTTCATCGTTGTTGCTGTACACATCAATACAACCTTCTATTGTGTCACCCATAGGGATTGGGGACTCCAATAGGTCATCTGTGGTACACTCACGTCGTAGCTCATTACCTCTCGGGATTTCTTTGTTCATGCAGGCTGCATCACTGCTGCGGATTTCTCCCTGCAGTTTCCCAGGAAGCTGTTTACTGGGACTGGCCACATTGAGTGAATCGAATCTCGCCTTTGTCCTACGACTTGTGGTTTTCTTTCGAATAGGAGTCCGTCTCGGAGCCATCTTGATGTTTTTGTTCTTTTCTTCTTCGCTCAGTTTTGTTGCATAGAATACAACTCTAAACTTCTATGACATGACTACTATCTCAATACAGTACTACTACTTTTAACCGTTACGAAACCTTTCCAGGCTTTCATTCGATCCAATGAACTGGTTCACCACAATGCTTTGCCCTATGCTCATTGCTTTATGCACATTGATTGCTATTTCATCCGGACTCAACATCGTTTTGCTATCTTGTATCGCATCCCCTAGCCACAAACCCAGCCAAGATGTATCCATTTCCGGAAAACGGCCGTTTATTTCGCAGTGATGCTCTAGGCACTAGTACTGAATCTGATTTTCTCATACACGTACTTCCTACTCGTATACTCTACCACATTTTCGGCCCTATTTACAAGTTGAAAGCACAATCTCTCGTTGAATCGTACTCGGTGTGATATCTTAAATTAGCATAAATTTATATATTGCAATGCAGATTCACTGCTCGCTTACAACATGAAAATTATAAAATTTCTCCCACACTGCTGTTTCCTAGCCGCCCACATCCACGTGGCCCGCTTTGACTGCCTGCCAAGTGTGCTCAGAGCATGCAATGACGTCATCGATATATACCGTCCAAATCATCACTGGAAGCGCGGACTCCTCGTCCAGGAAAGTGCGCCATTTTTCCTACTCTTCACCTCCCCCTTTCCAGTAGTCCCCATATGCTAGTGTTTTTCCTATATTTCTGTAGTGATGACGTCATTATAGACTAGAGAAGGCGGTAGAAGATACAATAATTTTGCGCCTGTTCTGCCAAGTCATGTGCTTCAAAGCGTAATTCGCACCCTAGGTATCGTTTTTCTGGGCCTCCCATCGCACCGCTCCGTTTCAAACTCATCCCTCTATTGTTCTCCTACACGTCATTTCCGCCCGCAGAGTGCTACTTAAACAACAGATTCTGGAAATCCCTGTTTCCATCTTCATATCCGTCGGAAACAAAGCAACAACCCGGGCCGTGGAAGCGTATAGATCATCTAAACTGCTTCCAAAGCGTAAGTTTTAGATCATCAATACGGCTTCCAAGGCCAAAGTTGTTGCTTTGTCTCCGACGGATATGAACCATGATGGTACGTTTCCACAACTCACGCCACTAACCCAGTTTTCTATTTGTTTTCTCTTTCTCAGGTTTCCAGTCGGTGAGTGTTCCACTTCTACTTTCATTTATCTTTCTCTCTTACCACTTCTCCACTACTTTTCTTTTCTGCCTGTGAGTACATATCTCAATTTGGGATGCAATGGTATTTGTTAAGGTTCGTTAGTCTCCTAATCACCATCAATTTCCCTCTCCAATTCAACGTCACTAACTTGTTTCCTTTCTCTACATCATTTTTTCTTCTTCTCTTCATTTCCTAGCTTATTCATGCAGCTCAATCAGTTGATAGATTTCTAGACTTTTCTAGTAGTTTTAGTTTTTACTCGTCGGAATAGTGTTAGTTGTAGTATCATTTTTAACATAGGGATTGTTTATTCTCATGTAGCCTGCGCAAATAAACAAAACCAGAGTGAAGCTTCCCATATCGCACCCTCTTAGATTGCTACCTATCCTACCGCGTATACCTCTCGCTAGCTCATAGTCACTACGAAATAAAAATTCCTAGCCGTACTATTCTGTCCATTCCCATATGAATACCGTCCATGCTCCATCCTCATAGCGCTAGAACTGCCTCCCTCTACCCCAAAAAGATGCCCACGACAGCGTGACGCTCCATCTCATCCACCACTCCCAGACACCGAATTTTACTATATCAGGACACTACTTTTACTGTCTCCAGGTGCTGCCCAGGGTAGCACGAAATACTGTCTACAGGTGCTGCCCAGGGCAGCAGAAAGTACTGTCTACAGGTGCTGCCCAGGGCAGCACGAAATACTGTCTACAGGTGCTGCCCAGGGCAGCACAAAGTACTGTCTACAGGTACTGCCCAGGACAGTGAAAATCACTGTCTCCAGGTACTGCCCAGGACAGTGCACCGTGTTGGTTCCATCTATTGTCCCAGGCAGCGTATTTCACTATCCGGCCATGTTGCCTTGGCCAATACAAAACACTATCCGCCAACACTGCCCAGTACAGTAAATTACATCATATCCAACTATTGAATAAATCATTAATTTTTACTGTCTCCATTCACTGCCTCAGACAGTACTGTGTCGGATGATCATACTAATCATACATACAGTTACAGTAGG
This sequence comes from Asparagopsis taxiformis, assembly GCA_030407315.1. Taxonomy (NCBI): domain Eukaryota; phylum Rhodophyta; class Florideophyceae; order Bonnemaisoniales; family Bonnemaisoniaceae; genus Asparagopsis; species Asparagopsis taxiformis. The sequence goes on along the minus strand of JALQPE010000426.1, from coordinate 42,553 downwards.
AACATACACTATTATTTAAACCGGCACTGGACAACAGCGCCGACGGAGTAAATGATCATCAGGTTGATACCCGTCTCATTTACATCAGGTTATGGTACCAGACCTCACTGCACAAATTTTTCTCCTCCCACCCACCACCAACAAATCAATGATCGCGGCGACTCGCACGAATTAACACCGTCGCCATGAATCACCAACTTCAAGATTAACGCCACACCACACACCGAACGTGCGGTACGTCGCCTACATTACACACGCACAAGAACACGTCGGTTCAACCGACGTGTTCTTGAGCAGCTGCTGACCGGGTTTTCTGGAGGCCCGGAGGCTTTGGAGCTTTCTTCGCAATACGCGGCGGCATAATGAAGCTTTCCCGGAAGCGATGGAACGATTGAGTTGCACGAGATACAAAAAGATTGCTGTATAGTGTCGGTAACCACAACGGTCTGCGATGAACGTTCAGGTCAGGTCAAGTACCGGATAATACGCCAACAGCCCAGATTGTATACGGTAGGCAGTCATCAACAGTATTTAATGAGGTACAATTACAGCTGTAGAGCTAGGCCGCGAGCACCCCTATGTCCGGAAGACGTCCTGATTTGAATTAAAATTTGGGCTATTCTCAAAAACATGCACATGTGAACATGTTTTTGAGATGGGGGTGTGCCGTACGGCACAATAGACCCGCTGAAATGGATGTTTTTTGCAATATTTTTTTTCTGCCCTGAATTGTAGAATTTCTGGGCCGGACAGCAATGCAACTGAGCTGGACATCCACCGGGCGTCCATTTCAACTTGGTCGTGTATTTTGCATCTGCACGCATAACAGCATCCAAACAGTCAGGTTCACTGCTCGGACGAAGTGCACCTAGAGTGTGAACGATTGGTTTTTGACAGGCGAGTACTGCTCAATAGGTTTCACCCTGGAGTAATGGTGGCTGGACATGCTGCATTATATGATATACTTCAACTCTGGAACGTAGCTTTATTTGTAGTCGAAATGACTATGTCTTTCGTGACCCTAATTCCATGCTCTAAACGCTGTCCCATAATGAACGTAGAGCTCCTGCCCCGGACGGATATCGCGGATTGCACGTACTACAATGATCTTCGGATTTTCTAGGTCCTTCGCCTTGAGCTTCTTCCCCGTCGAACCGCTGCTGTAGTTCTCGACAAACTCGACGTTGGCCATCCGCCTGGTGTCTTCCGCCGGAGTGTCCTCACCTCGCAAATACCGCGGGTCGTTGATGAACTGCGCCGAACAGAACGGAGCCGGAACAATCCAAATTGGATGCTCGATGTTTTCGTCGTCCTCCGCTGTTGCATACAGCTTGATGGCATACATCAAGAATGTTTCCTTCGTTATCGCCATGTGACCCTCTCCGTACGCGAACCTCATCGACTCCTTGCTCATATCAGAGTACACAACAGTTCCGTAGTATGCACATACTTCGTCGCCAACATTAAATGTCTGTTCAGCGAAGAGCCCTCTTCCTGCATTTGGATGCTTAATCAGCGATGGTCGAACGCTCAATTTTTTCGCAACACAATCGTGTGCCCGCATCACGCGAGGGTTTTCAGTTTGCAACCAGCGGCGCAGGGAAGGTGGCCAATAATGTACCGGTTTCTCCATGTGCTCGCGCGACGCAATCGACTCTGGGCACAGCTGCCAGAGGTACTGCCGAATATATTTCGGGAACCTCTGGTACAGGGGAAGGCCAGGTGGGGGTTCGATGATCCTGCGTTCCCTCTGCGTACGCATCGTGACAGAGGGGGACGCCAAGAACTTCTCAGCACTCTGTTTCGCTTCTGTCGTGACCCTCATGTCAGTGTTGTTTGAAAGAATTACACGTGACATGACTGCACACAGCTTTGGAAGCGATCGTACCACACACAATTTGTCCATGTCACTGCCGACGAAAACACGGTGCTCAGGCAAGCTCATAGCTGCTTTTCCCGTTGCGAAAGTGCCAGAGAATGGATCGACAACAATATCACCAGGCTGTGAATGCTGGCTGATCAACTCCATCATGAGAGCGACGCTCTTCTGCTCTGCACGAACTCTGACCGTAGCACCGGTTGTGCTCCTTGTTCGCCACACCATCTCATTCGAATCGATGGCGGGCATATTGATGGTGACGTTGCACCACGCCGGGTACGTGCCGTCCATGTATCCGTGGTTCCTATAGGCCACCATCTCGCTTCCGGTCTTGAACGGAACACCTCGCTTCCAGAAGTGGATAGCGACCTCTGCCATGTTCATGCGTTGGTACCTCTTCCGCCCCGGCATTTGATAGAGGTGCCCAGGTAGTCGGACAAACAACAGAGGTACCTCGTCAACGAAGAAAACTGAATTCCGAACGACGTCCTCCTCCTCCTCGTCCTCCTCCTCATCCGCACTTTCTTCGCCACTGTGCTGCGATGCTTCGGAGTCCGAATTCATGGACGTAACCTCTTCTTCATCCGACCCGTCATCACTGGCAGCAGTATCGGTTGGGCCTTCTGACTGCGGTCCTTTGTACGTTTCCAAGTAATGGAACCATTCGTAGAACTGCAAAACCGAGCAGAACACGATGCCGTGGCCACCGGGGCGCAACAGCTCGTCAAACACTTCGATGCTAGCCTGCATATCTTCTGCAGTTAGCCTGTCGTACGAAGAGTTGGAATCGTTCCTCTTACGACGAACATTGTAGGGCGGATCAGTCAGAATGAGCTGAACGTTGCCCGTGATGGGCACGTGTTCTCGGCTCTCGTCGGCACTGACCAAATCTTCGAAAGGGACGTCGTACACCCGGCAATACTGACTCATTTTCGAAAGAAAGTCCTTTGCGAGAGCCTGCCCTTCACTTTCCTGCTCTTCTGTCGCATGGGGTGACGGTGACGGGGGAGACGGCCCTTGGGCAGTAAGACTGGTCCTCCCAGGTCCAAGTTGAAGCCTGGTTGTGTGTCTTGTCGACGGAACCAAACCTCTCCCTCCTGTGTTGCGACGAGTGGGAGTGTCATCAACCGGCTTGGGGACCTTTTCTGCGTCCGCGGCTTGTGGTGCCGGGCGGAGGACAGCCATAACGTCTTCGTCGAGGGTGTCAAAATACGCTGGCAGCTTGTCCGGATTTCCGCTTGAGAAGTATATTTCCAGTGCCCCCCAGCGGTCGGACTCCGGCCAGGTGTACAGGTCCGGGTTGACGATAAGAAACTGCAACCGGTCGAAGAACTTCCTCACAAGGTCCCTAAATGCACTGTGCTGCGCACTGGTTCTTGTCTCTACTTTTCCACCATATCCATCAGGATGAGATAGGGGAGCTTTGTTGTGGTAGAGATCTAGCTTCTGCTCCATCGGTGCGAATAGACCTTCATCGAGCACGTCAAACCAATGCTCACTGCTGTCGAAAATGATGTACGGCGCCATCAACTCTTCGAAGCTGGAAAACTTTGCGGCGTAGGCCACATCGGTCCAAGCATGGTATAAAACTTGAACCACGTAACAAGCTCGATTAGTGCTTTTCCGATGGGCTGGGACGCGTGCGGCTTCGTTCCCCTCTTCGGCCGCATCTCCTATTCGGCGACGCGGCAGGTTCTTGTTGTGATTTCGGATGATAGACAACGCTTGGAAATACATCAATACCTCGAACGTTTCCGGTGGAGCAAGAACGAAGGCGCTTGGTTCCCCGCGCTGCGGCGCCTGTAGTGGCGAAGGAAGCATGTTACATCCAATAAGGAAGGTCTGCGGCACGATCCCAGAAAGGATGCAGTGCTCAACCCATTGCCCGATACGCTCATCCTGTCTTGAAAACTCGGCAATGGGTAATGCCAGACGAACAATCTGCTTGGCTCGCTCAACGTTCATCTCTGCCATGACGATTTCGGCAACATCCGCCTCGACTCCAGCATTCTTCGAACGACCGCTGAAGGACATGCTGAGTCGACCTTGCAGCGCCACAAATTGTTCTTCCGTGCCCTGCGCAACCCAAGCGCCAAGGTCCGCGTATGTGAAACCTCCCGGCTTGTCCGTCAAGTCTGCGAAACTTGAGTGGGCGAATAAATCCAGCAAGAGGCGGAGGAAGTCTTTGCCAGCGAGAGTAGTTTCGCGGGCGGCGCGACCTACGTTTCGACGTGTACCCATGTCACTAGAATCCTCCCAAGGGCTAGCGGGTTCGCGCAGAATTGGCACGGTTGCGTCGTCAACGATCGGATTGCTGTTGCGCCTGCGCTTATTCGTCATAATGGAATGAGTGGAAATTCGGTACAGGATGGCGACCGCTCGGCGAGACAGTCAAATTTGACGACGTATCTCGTGACGTTTGCACTCTTTCGTGAGGAACACTGGTTGATATCGAACGGAACAGAGTATACGGGTACACAGCACTGGAAAGGTCTTGAAACCCGTAACCGGTGTAGGTAATAAGTTGTGACGGATACGTGGTAGACAAAAATTTTAAAAAGATTGTGATTCCCTGTCTTTGAGGGTTGTACTGCACGGCCGCCATGGCGGCTGTGACTGCAGTCACATAGGTTGTCACAGGTGCATCACGCTTACCAGGTGAGCGACATCCGGACGGCCACTGGACATGGGGATGTCCAGCTCAGATGCATTGCTGGCCAGACCAGAAATTCTACAATTTCGGGCAGCAAAAATATTGCAAAAAAACATCGATTTGGGCGGTCGATTGTGCCGTACGGCACACCCCCATCTCAAAAACATGTTCACATGTGCATGTTTTTGAGAATAGCCCAAATTTTAATTCAAATCAGGATGCAGATATTCGTCTTCTAGCATTGTCAGAACACATTCGTATAACCACATTTGGAGAACCTGAGCCCAGAGCTATCGGTTTTGGCGGGAGCTAAGCCATATCTCATATAATCAGTAACTACTTCCCGCCAGCTGAGTGGTGGAACCCGTGCTATTTCTACCAACGAGACATACGGGGTGTCAACTCGGCAATCGTATATGATTTGGGTGCTAAATTTATTCAAGAGACGAATGGGCTTCGAAAAGGAGCCTAACAACGTCTTCTTGTGATCCATGGGTATAGGACTACTCTATTCTTCTCCAGGCTTCCACCATAGCCTCCTCCACCTCCGTTAATGGAAAGAATATCCGAACCGCACCTCAACATGTTCTTCATGTGATCCATGGGTACTGACATCTCACATGCTCTCCAGGCTTCCACCGTAGCCGCCTCCTCCGCCTCCGTTAATGGCAACAATATCCAAACTGGACCTCTACATGTTTTTCTTGTGATCCATGGGTACTGACATCTCACATGTTCTCCAGGCTTCCTCCAAAGCCGCCACCTCCACCTCCGTTAATGGAAAGAATACCTGAACCGCAGGCTTCCTCCATAGCCGCCTCCACCTCCGTTAATGGCAAAAACATCTCACCGGGCTGAAAACGGACGGACGACATTGGGTTCGTTCCGCTGCGTAGACGTTTAGAATCTTGTTAGAAAAAAGTAAACGAAAGAGAATGACATCTCATCTCTGTCGCAATATGTTCCATTTTCAAGTTCTCGGGTTCCACACCCATCAAGGCCTGGATCGAACCCTCTTCGATGGATAGGACAAATAGTGGAAGGCTTTTAAGCCTGTGACCAAGCGGCTATTGATTGGTTGGAGGAAGGAAATTACAGAGGAAATTTAGCTGAGTACGGTGCTCGCGATAGCTGTTAGGTTAAAGTCAAATATGTGTTTCGATTATTTTTCGTACGAAAATGTCTTGCAAAAGACGATGCTTTGTCGTTCTCCTGGAGGGAGTCCGTTGCATTGCACTCAATTCGAGAGCATCGTCATGAAGGAGAGGATTCTTTCTGCTTGTTAGAATCGGTTTAGAGCACATAGCTAATGCATTACTGGCCAGCCCAGAAATTGTAGAATTTCGGGCAGCAAAAATATTGTAAAAAACCTTGATTTGGGCGGCCGATTGTGCCGTACGGCACACCCCCATCTCAAAAACATGTTCACATGTGCATGTTTTTGAGAATAGCCCAAATTTTAATTCAAATCAGGGTGTCTAATTTGGCCACAACGGCCCCAGGCACTGGCCGCCGCCCGAGTGGGGTTGTCACTGGCTTCTGTAAGCACTAACTGTAAGGCTAAATGGCGTCTGACAAAGGGTCAATTTCAGGCTCAATACGCCAGGGACAGGTCTTGGTCCTTGTTCCATCATGGTCCCACCCCACTCTCTCACGACCAACCTGAAATGGACGTCCGGTGGATGTCCAGCTCGATTGCATTGCTGGCCAGCCCAGAAATTCTACAATTTCGGGCACAAAAAAATATTGCAAAAAACATCGATTTGGGCGGTCGATTGTGCCGTACGGCACACCCCCATCTCAAAAACATGTTCACATGTGCATGTTTTTGAGAATAGCCCAAATTTTAATTCAAATCAGGGTGTCTAATTTGGCCACAACGGCCCCAGGAACCGGCCGCCGCCCCGAGCGGGGTCATCACTGGCTTCTGTAAGCACTAACTGTGAGGCTAAATGGCGCCGAAAGATGGGTCGATTGCAGGCTTCAAGCCTAACTTATGCTAGGGAGAAATCTTCTTCCGTGTTTCATCATGGTCCCGCCTTACTCCCTCAACAGAAACACTACTCACCCATCACGTTACTCATATTCCGTGCACTTTATATTAGTAGTGAACCCGCCTGCTTAGTTGCTGCAATGCGTGGATGTAGGCAGCACACGACCAACCTGAAATGGACGTCCGGTGGATGTCCATCTCAGATGCACTGCTGGCCAGCCCAGAAATTGTAGAATTTCGGGCAGCAAAAATATTGTAAAAAACCTTGATTTGGGCGGCCGATTGTGCCGTACGGCACACCCCCATCTCAAAAACATGTTCACATGTGCATGTTTTTGAGAATAGCCCAAATTTTAATTCAAATCAGGGTGTCTAATTTGGCCACAACGGCCCCAGGAACCGACCGCCGCCCCGAGTGGGGTTGTCACTGGCTTCTGTAAGCACTAACTGTAAGGCTAAATGGCGTCTGACAAAGGGTCAATTTCAGGCTCAATACGCCAGGGACAGGTCTTGGTCCTTGTTCCATCATGGTCCCACCCCACTCTCTCACGACCAGCCTGAAATGGACGTCCGGTGGATGTCCAGCTCGATTGCATTGCTGGCCAGCCCAGAAATTCTACAATTTCGGGCACAAAAAAATATTGCAAAAAACATCGATTTGGGCGGTCGATTGTGCCGTACGGCACACCCCCATCTCAAAAACATGTTCACATGTGCATGTTTTTGAGAATAGCCCAAATTTTAATTCAAATCAGGGTGTCTAATTTGGCCACAACGGCCCCAGGAACCGGCCGCCGCCCCGAGCGGGGTCATCACTGGCTTCTGTAAGCACTAACTGTGAGGCTAAATGGCGCCGAAAGATGGGTCGATTGCAGGCTTCAAGCCTAACTTATGCTAGGGAGAAATCTTCTTCCGTGTTTCATCATGGTCCCGCCTTACTCCCTCAACAGAAACACTACTCACCCATCACGTTACTCATATTCCGTGCACTTTATATTAGTAGTGAACCCGCCTGCTTAGTTGCTGCAATGCGTGGATGTAGGCAGCACACGACCAACCTGAAATGGACGTCCGGTGGATGTCCATCTCAGATGCACTGCTGGCCAGCCCAGAAATTCTAAAATTTCGGGCACAAAAAATCTTGCAAAAATCAACGATTTGGGCGGGTCGATTGTGCCGTACGGCACACCCCCATCTCAAAAACATGTTCACATGTGCATGTTTTTGAGAATAGCCCAAATTTTAACTCAAATCAGGGTGTTCCCCGGATAAAGGGGTGCTCGCAGCCGCCCCAAAAGCCGCCTAGCTTGACAGCTGTAATTTTAACACATTACACATCAAGGACACTGCCTGCTTCACGCCACCTCGTCAGGTTTCGAGAGCCCGACTCGGGCCCGTTCTGAACGGACACTCACATCTCGATTGCCTGTCTTGCATTCCAGCGGTCACGATAGGTGTGTACCTAACAAAATTTCGGTTGTATTGTGTTATTATTTCCAGCGATTGGCGTTCACGACCATTCTTCAACTTAACGTGAAACATACCATCCACATCACTCGAATACGTCAACGTCAACCATCTCTTTTCCTTTCCAACTCAACAACCATGGCGGATACGCATTTCAGCAGTTTGTTTTCAACGGTTTGCGGCGATCAAGTGAGCGCGTCAGCGGAGTCGCGCGGACTCAAGCGCGGCGTCGATGTCGACTTGTTTGCGGACGTGGACGGTGCGGCTGTGCATATTGGGACGGCTTCGGTGAGCACTGCTGGTGGCGATGTTGGCCTTCCGCGCACGCTGCACAACCACAAGCTGCCGGAAACCGACGAGGCCGACTATATCGTCGTGCGCAACATTGCGACTAAGGACAAGTTCAAGGACCTCCCGTTCCCGTACATGTTTGATGGCGCCGAGGGACCGCCGGAGACGATGGGTGGAGCATACGCCGCGGCGTTTTACCCTTGGGATACTCGGATGATGCGCCCCGCTGCGGAGGATGGCTCTAGCGACATTCGTACCCCTGCTGCAGCGTCAAACTTCAACGCAGCGACGAACCAGGCCAGCTCGGGACGGATGCCCAGTACCGGTCCAGCAGGCGAAATCACTGGTTCGGGGGGTACGAAGCATCCAGCACGCTCCGTCCCGGTTTCGGGAGGCACGAAGCGCCCTGCTCGCTCTGCAAGACCCTCCAGTGGAGGCACGAAGCACCCTGCTCGCTCTGCTAGAGCCTCCAGTGGAGGCACGAAGCACCCTGCTCGCTCCAACGTCACCGAAGCTACTACGCAGGACGTAACCGAGGTGGACGACGAACCGGAGGTGGCGGAAAGCATTCGTGAGCAGCAGGGGACGCAAATTACGGTGCCCAAGTTTGTGACGTCGGATTACGTCGGAGAAGGAGCGACTGTGTTGGTGAGGCAGCTAGTGGAACCGGCCGTGACCCTTCGGGATGTGAAAGAAGACCACGTGGAGGACCTGCGCAACAATATGTTGGCTGTGGGGTATGTGAGCTCTTCGCGTATCACTGTGACGGTGCTGAGGTCGCAGAACACGCATCTGTCCGCCGACACGCGTCTGTTCCAGAATGGCAAATTCCATGCCAATGCGAACGTGACCGTGATCGACGGACTGCATCGTCTCAATGCTATGCATAGCATTGCGGATGACTTCACGCGCCTCACCCGTATGCACAGAACCAAGCTGCCACAGGACGCAAACCGCTTGCGCTGGGTTACTCAGCCTCTGGATGTGTACTACCTTCGCCGCAAGGACGACAGTGATCTCCAGCCTCATGAGATCATCCACAAGAGTGCAGAGTCGAACCATACGACTGGGACGCAACTGACGGAGCGCTCCCTGGTTCGAATCTTGTCGTCCATCCAGCAGTTCATCCGTACGATTGCTGTTGCAAACAACGTGGAAAACGCTGGCGACTTGCGTGAGTCTGATGTCATCCGAACATTGTTCGAGGCGCAGTTCATGGGGATGATGAATTCGACGAACACGGCTCGGCGGTGGACGCGTTTGGCTATAGCAACGCTGAAGCATCCTGTTCTCGACGACGTGTTGCGTGAGCTGAACAATTCCGAGCGCCGCAACGAGATTGGGATAACGCACCTGGACCACAAGATAGTGCGCGAGTTGCTGGAAGAAAACTTTGTCTTCGTCTTGCGTGGTCTTTCGGAGTACTTGAACCCTGCTCATGGCGGACGTCCGGATGGACGCTTTGACGTGAACGACTTTTATACATACGTCCGTCGCGTGACTGCAATAGCAAATTCTCTGTACGCTGCGTTTGGGCGCCCAAAGAGTATTATGCGCAAGTCATTTCTGAGCACAGAGATGGCAATTGGGTCGGTTAAGCAGCCGAAGGAGTTGCAATGGCATCTCACCAATGCCATTGCAATGTATAGAGGGGACGACCGGAGCAGTGAGGTTCGAATGCGACGGAGAACCACGCGTTTACAGGATTTGGAAACGAACTTGAAAGAGTTTTTCAATCCGACATTGAAGAAGAAGACTAAGGCTCGACGCAAACGCCGCCCTTCTGCTGCCAATGTGAGACTCACTCACAAGAAGCAGCGGAATGTCGAACATGAGCCTGCTTCGCATGGCATCCGCCGCCGTTCACAGCGACTTCGCTCGACGGGGAGCACACGCCTCGAGGAAGAAGAGCCGGTTGTGGTACAACAATCCGCCGGGGAAGAAGAGCAGGCCGTTGTTGATAAACCCACCGATCAACAACAAGCCACTGCTTCCGGTGATGAGGTTGACGAAGACTCCGCCCGTTCCCCCGATTCTGCCGTTGAGATTGTCCCCCAAGATAACCAACGTGCTGGTGCGACTCCCTCCAACCAAGAATCTGTCCATACCGCTTCGGACGAGGAAGACAAACAGGGTGCAGACGAGGGCCAAGTCGAAAGCAAGGGGGTCCGCGAAGTGACAATTACATTCACTGTTCCGGAAGGAGTGGAAGTCGATGAAGACGGTTACATCGTTCGTGACTCTCCTTCTGAAGACGACCTCCTCTTCGACGACCGTATGCCGTCTCTTCCTGACGATTTCGAAGACCGAGCCGAAGGGCATCATCTGGCGCAGCGTCCCGCGGATGTCATCGCATCGGTGAGGGTTGGCTGTCTGCCCCCGATTGAGCTCAGGTTGTTATTGGAGAGTGTGGAAATCGATGAGGAGGGCAGAGAGGTGAGGTATTTGAAGCAAGTGGCGATGGACCCTGTGTTTGAGGGGCTGCATATTCCGGAAGAACATCGGGCTCGTGTGCTATTCGAAATCGATCACGTCTATCCGATGTTCTTCGCAGCGTGGAAGATGGCTGCCAAGGCGATGTGTGAGCCTACATCGACGTTTCTACCCTCGAGGCTGGACTTCGCCCAGGTTGCGCGAATGTCTACAAGCTGGAAGGATTCGTATGAGGCCGGCACTGGTATGGCGTACTTCCACAATTGCCGAACGGAAATCAACGAGCGAGGGTATACGGTGATGCACAATTTCGCGGATGTAAGCTACCTAGATGCGTCGGACAAGTTCCCATTTGACTTGGGTCTCATGGAAGAAATTCCTAACCAGGAATTGTTTCGGTACTTTTTGGGAACGTGGGAGGGGGAGCAGGTGCACAAGGACCCTGGGAACCGGCAGCTGTGGAGTCCCATTGTCAATACGGGGGACGATGAAACAGACGAGAAGAACCGGAATGAGGGGAGGGCTCGCTTCACGTCTACGCGCCACTGCCTGGTTGACTATGCCGAGAACGATGAGACGCATATCGACCGGTTCAAGTTTGTGACGCGGCGAGCCCTGCTGGATGTGTGGTTGGGAATCCTTGTCCGGCTGACAGGGCTGGAGGAGTGCGGTTTACCGGGAGAAAAACTTGTCATGCCGGCATCTGGGGGACGGTTTTTGATAACGGGAAAGGGGTGTCCTCGGCAGGTCCCACACAATGATTTCCCTGTTCCTCCTCGCGACCGCAAAGATCAACTTCCGGGTTACTTTGTTATTGCCAACGGAGATGACCCATTCCCTATCTGGGTGTGTCCAGGGTCCCACAAGTACGTCTTTTCCAAAGCGCTGGAATTAGATATGTACGCCAAGACGATGAAGCTGAAGAAGGTAATCGTTCCGCCACGTTCAGTCTTCATCGGTCACGGCCATGTACAACATGCCGGGGCAGGGCATGTCGACAGAGTTGTGTCACACACGACAACGAGGTATCACACGTATTTCAGGAATGCGTCGTATCCGATTCCCGACAATGTTTCGTTTGGTTTCATCAGGCGGTTGGGATTCGAAGAAGAAGTCATCGCCAATGCTCCGCGCCGGTCTGCAAGGCAAAGTCAACCGGCACCTGTCAATGTTCGCCACAAGACAGTTGTTCCCATCCCGGTCAAGAAAGATGGTAGGCCGAAGACAGGGCAGCTCGGAATGATGCGGATGAAGACGACAGAACCTCGCAAGGATGTAATGCACACACCGAGTGGGGCCCCGATAGTGCCTCTTCTGCCGGGCCAACCTGGATATCTAGTTCACTATCATAGTGAGGACGAAGAGGAAGAACAGTTTTCCGACGGCTAGATATCTTAACAACAACTACTTTAGCAAACAATTATCGAGAATATAATCATCTCCTTTATCACTTTCAATCTATGAACCTACTATAATGCACTTCCGTTCCATGCTTTCAAACTAGATTGTCCATTCCCTAGTGGGTTGGAGCATGATTCCAGGACGATTCCCTCACATCTCTAGACTCGATGGTCTATGCTAGAAATAGCAGAACAATTGGGTTTATACGTGCTTCATCGCCAACTTGCTTCTGGTAATGGCTGGACGTGCACGATACACGATCACCTGAAATGGACGTCCGGTGGATGTCCAACTCAGATGCATTCCTGGCCGGCCCAGAAATTCTACAATTTCGGGCACAAAAAAATATTGCAAAAAACATCGATTTGGGCGGTCGATTGTGCCGTACGGCACACCCCCATCTCAAAAACATGTTCACATGTGCATGTTTTTGAGAATAGCCCAAATTTTAATTCAAATCAGGGTGTCTAATTTGGCCACAACGGCCCCAGGAACCGACCGCCGGCCCCGATCGGGGCTATCACTGGCTTCTGTAAGCACCAACTGTAAGCCAAAATCGCGTCTTACGAAGGGTCAATTTCAGGCTCAATACGCCAGGGACAGGTCTTGGTCCTTGTTCCATCATGGTCCCACCCCACTCTCTCACGACCAACCTGAAATGGACGTCCGGTGGATGTCCAGCTCGATTGCATTGCTGGCCAGCCCAGAAATTCTAAAATTTCGGGCACAAAAAAATATTGCAAAAAACATCGATTTGGGCGGTCGATTGTGCCGTACGGCACACCCCCATCTCAAAAACATGTTCACATGTGCATGTTTTTGAGAATAGCCCAAATTTTAATTCAAATCAGGGTGTCTAATTTGGCCACAACGGCCCCAGGAACCGACCGCCGCCCCGAGCGGGGTCATCACTGGCTTCTGTAAGCACTAACTGTGAGGCTAAATGGCGCCGAAAGATGGGTCGATTCCAGGCTTCAAGCCTAAGTTATGCTAGGTACGCATCTTCTTCCGTGTTTCATAATGGTCCCGCCTTACTCCCTCAACACAAACACTACTCACCTATCACGTTACTCATATTCCGTGTACTTTGTATTAGTAGTGAACCCGCTGGCTTAGTTTCTGCAATGCGTGGATGTAGGCAGCACACGACCAACCTGAAATGGACGTCCGGTGGATGTCCAGCTCAGATGCACTGCTGGCCAGCCCAGAAATTCTAAAATTTCGGGCACAAAAAATCTTGCAAAAATCAACGATTTGGGCGGTCGATTGTGCCGTACGGCACACCCCCATCTCAAAAACATGTTCACATGTGCATGTTTTTGAGAATAGCCCAAATTTTAATTCAAATCAGGGTGTCTAATTTGGCCACAACGGCCCCAGGAACCGACCGCCGGCCCCGATCGGGGGCTATCACTGGCGTCTGTAAGCACCAACTGTAAGCCGGAGCCGGCTGCCGCCCCGATCGGGGCTATCACTGGCTTCTATTAGCACCAACTGTAAGCCAAAATCGCGTCTCACGAAGGGTCGATTTCAGGCTCAACACGTCAGGGAAAGGTCTTGGTCCTTGTTTCATCATGGTCCCGCCCCACCCTCTCGCGACCAACCTGAAATGGACGTCCGGTGGATGTCCAGCTCGATTGCATTGCTGGCCAGCCCAGAAATTCTAAAATTTCCGAAAAATCAATTTTGTGGCCCAGCATCTCCTGTGCCGAAAATTCCCGCGCTCACTTGTGATATACGTCTAGACGTGTTTCCCACTTGTACGCATCAGGGAAGGCGTCACGGAAGGTTGACACTACGCTACTTGTGTACCGCGTCGTCTGAAATAGCGAGTAGTGTTTGTTGTATAGTTGTGGAGTATGCGTCTAGTGGTTTGTAAAGCTTGCAGAACGGGATAGGGATGTGGGTGGCCCTATTTTATGAATACATGAGTACCAATATTCAGGGTTGACAAAGCGGAAAGGCATAGGCTCATACATGTTTGAGATTGCATAGTAGAGAAAATATTTCATCGAAATTTACATGGAGCTGATGGAGGTTTTAAGGATGAGGTATGAGAGGAAGAAAATTCTTCTGTGGTATGAGGATGTGTTCTGTGGGGGATGGAATCTTGGGATGGTACAGGGGGAGGTGGAAATGTACGGAGTGCGGGTTTAGAATGGATTGTGATTCGGAGAGGAGTGCCGACAAGCATATTATGGGGATTGGGGAGACGCTGCGGGGTGTTGGGGTAGTGAGGGCGGAGGAGGTGTTTAGGTGGGACCGTAGGAGGGTGCGGTTGAAGGCGCCGAGAGGAGGGGTTTTTAGGAAATTGAGGAGAAAGAAGGGGAGGGGGTGGCGTCTGTTCTGGCTGTGGTGAGTGGGGATGTGATGGAGAAGAAGGGGGTTATTGTATTTGGGGAGGGAGGGGAGTGGGAGGAAGGGTGCGAAGTGGGGGGTTGATATGTGTTTCAGAGCGGGGAGGTTTCTGGGGATACGGCGGGGGAGCCACCCCGCAGTGCGGGAGCGTGGGCCGGTGGTGGTGGTGTATACGGTATCGAAGATGCGGATGGCGTGGGGGCATGGAGCAGCTGAGGGAGGGAGGGGTGGAGCAGGTCGGGTACGGGATGGGGAGTGAGAGGTTTTGGAAGAGTAAGCTGCAGGGGAAGTTTGTGTAGAGGGCGAAGGAGAGGGGTTGAGGGTAGAGGAGAGAGGGTACTGAAGAACAATACGTTTCAAAGGTGATGGGGGAGAGCATGGTCGAGGAGATAGGGGGTGTTTTGCCCTATTCTGAGGTAGTATGAGGACTGGTTATACGAAATCTGTACGGTAGAGCAGAAAAGTAGGTATGGAATGGAGGTGTGCACCGTGGAAGCGGGGATAGGTATCTGAAAATGCGTGCTAGAGTGGTATTGGGGGTGTTTGAGGTACAGTACGGGGGAGGTGAGCACCAACAGGAAGGGGGTGTGAGCGAGAGGATGAAAAAATTAAAGACGAAATTGGAGTCGACCGACAAGGAAAAATAGAGTGGTCGCCGTGATGGATGCGGACATCCATGTCGAGCACGGCGGCAGAAATTTCTGGGGTCGAAATTTTTGAATTTCTGAACCGGCGCCCGTCCTAGGTGGACATAGACATGGCGGAAGTCCATCCCGAGGGGGACATCCGTGGTACTAGAAACAATGAATGTCGCCCTAGTAATACTAGACGTACTAGACCGCATGGACGTCCGGTTCTAGGCGGACATCCAAAAATACTGGAGAACATGGACGTCCGCCTAGTAATACTAGGTGTACCAGAGGTTGTGGACGTCCGCGTCCATTTCCGAGAACACAGACGTTGGCAGCAGAGCAAGAACTCAAACAATTACCAGAAGACCTATACGCACAAGTACTGATCGAACAACACGACGAGAGTCACAACACCATGCCCGATCCAGAACCATCCCCCCTACCCTCTCCTACAGCACCTTCAACACCTTCCACACTCCCTCCTCGTTTTGACATACCACCTCTCTCTGCCAACAACATTCTACAATGGTCCAGCACTATCGAGTGCCATGCCACCCTTCACGATCTCACCCCTTACCTACAGGACCCGCCTCCACTTACCCCAACAAACCCCACAGATTACAAGACACACCTCCAAAAGACAGCCTTAGCCAGGCTACTCGTCCTACCCAACATATCCCCTGAAATACTCCGTGGCCTAAGTCCTTCGCTTCTCGAAAGTCCGACAGCGGTTCTCTACCAACATCTCAAGACGAAACTAAGTGCAGTCAGCCCACAACACTCGGAGGCAAATCTACGCCGCCGAGCCTACCAACTGGTGTATAACCCGGGCATGCCAATACAAGAATACATCACGCAACATACCGAACTTCGAGAGCTGATGCTACAAACATCCTTCCCACATATAGAAGATGAACAAACAACCGTACAATTTGTCTTAAATGGACTATACAATGTACCAGAGTATGCATCACTGTTACGAGAACTGGCAAATTTCCATCACTTTCATCGCGGCCAGCGCCCACCACTGGACCTAGTGTTCACAATGTTAATAGAACACGAGAACGCAACGGCCGTCACATCAAGGCAACCCCCTACCCAACTGGCACCCATTTACCCAAACCTCAATTTGTACGCACCTCAATCTCCTACGTACTCAACGGAACCACTGCCTGGGCATCCTAATGGCCAATACCATCACCCAGTACCCACCTCACCAACAAAAGCGCGCCACCACAAGCGATACACGCTGAGCAAACACAGGCCGCCACCAAGGGGGTACAACGGCAAGTGGTGCACACTACATGGTAGTAAGACACACAACACGAACGAATGCTTCACGAGACAACACCTCCTCACACAAAATCCCGACACAACACAATCCATACGTTCCAATTACACCCTAGACTCGTCGTTCACACTGCCCTCCACCCCTCTCAATCCCTCCCCCATCCACCCCCTCATTAATCCACATCACTCTGCCTCTCCTCCTCAACATCAAACCACATCATTCCATCAATTCACCAGCCGTCCTCCCTCAATAGCTGACCTTCCCCCGCTTCACACTTCCTCACTACCATGCCACACAGAAATAAACAATGGTTCTGATTACTATCTACTCGACTCTGGCGCCACGCCAACTCATACCAAACACCGCCATCACACCATGATAGAGTCTCCCTCTGCATCCATCACTGCAGCGGGCATACCGGCAGACATCACACACCAAGGACCAATACAACTCCCCATATCACAGCACACTTCACTTTACATACCACATGCTGTCAATATGCCGACAGCACAACACAACCTTTTGTCCGTAGGTCAACTCACTTCCTCGTATGATGTTCTCTTTCAGAAAGGGGCTGCATACATCACAAAACAGCAGCCACCACCCCATCAATCACAGATCATCGCGGTTGCCCCCTGTCACAACAATCTATACTATCTTCCCATAGCCCCTCACAATACTACTCGCATAACACAGCACCCACCTCAATGCAACGGAGCCCGCTCACATCAACAGCCAACCACACAAGTAACAAAAGCAAAAAACAAACTCGGCACACCTACGACACCGACAGCTCCACCACCAGCATACAACCAAAAACTACCAAACCACAACCCTTCCGCTTATCAGGCTCAAACAAATCCAAAACCTCCACACCACAAGCCCCTCCCTCATATACACCTAGCAATACCAAACCAAAGCGTGTAACATTTTCCAACCCACTCATACAGGCCGACCCTCACAACCCCATTCACCGAACACACCAAAACAAACCACGTCACTCCCCAGCAACCCAATACTGCAGAGGCCACCTACACCTCCCCAAACACACACCAATACCAATACGACCAATAACTCACACGACAAACCAACAGCACGTTCAGATACACCAACACCCACTCTCCCTCCCTTCCCACCCTTCAAACAACCCGAAATCGATACGAATACATCATCTAGCAAGCGGGTAACAGTCCCAACCCCGCATAGGCCACCAGCGACACAACCACAGACAGAATTGACTCGAGCATATCATGAATGGCATTTGCGACTGGGACACTTACACCCAGCCCGCATACAGAAACTTGCACTCAAAGGCCTAGTACGGGGATTACCCCGCATCCTCACAAACTCACCACCGCATATTACCTGTACGGGCTGCGCGCTGGGAAAACAATATTCTGCCCCCTTTCATTCCTCCCCGAGAACAGCCACATTAGGCTCTCACCTACACACAGACGTCTGTGGTCCTTTCAAGTCTACCTCCATACATCACAATCGATACTTCGCCACATTCATGGACGAAAACAGTCGCTACCTCCATGTACACGTGTCTCCCAACAAGAACACCGCTGCCGCGCACATCCAACGTCACATATCCAGAATCTATACATTAACACCGATTCGAATCACGGACATAACAATGGACAACGCTAAAGAGTATCACACACACTCTTTGCAACAATTTTACCACCAAGAACACATCACGGTACACCCTACCATTCCCCATACACCACAAGAGAACGCCCTTGCTGAGCGGGTCAATAGATCGCTACTGGACACCATCCGATCACTATTGCTCTCCTCTGGACTTCCAGAAACGTTATGGGATTATGCTCTACACGCAGCAGTAGACTATCACAATCATTCACCGCATAGAGCTCATAACAAGATCCCGATTACAATGTGGAACGGCACAATTCCTGATGTCACGACACTACTAAAGTTCGGACAACTTGGCCACATACACAATCGCCACACAAACAACAAACTACGACCCCGAGCATCTCTTGTCCACTATATCGGAAGATTGGACACCACACACTATCACACGTACGACCCACAAACAAACAAAATAGGAAGATGCCGTATCAAGGATTTCAAAACCTATGACCCCAATACTGACCAGTAGTCACATGCAATACAGCGAACAACAACACACAGAGCAACAATACTAGTCCCGATTACACTCCATTCAGTACTCCGAAAACACTGTCAGACGCCCGGAAAGCACCCGACGCCGCCGAATGGGCAGTCTCCTGGAATCACGAACTTGACTCCCTCGAAAAGAGAGGAACAATCACGTACATACCGTCAACACAAGTTCCCCCGATACTAAACTGTTACCAGTCAAAATGGTACTTAAAACAAAGACTGATGCAAACGGTAACCCCATTACAAGAAAGACAAGATGTAACTTACGCGGCGACCTTCAACGTCCACACGAACATTATGATCCAGACAACATTGCCTCTCCCGTAGCCGACCGCGATGCTATACGCACTGCACTAGCCATAGCAGCCGCTCATGACTATGATGCACATCACTGGGACATAGAATCTGCATTCCTACATGAAGCCTTTGGCGAAAGCACACCACTTTACATACACCAACCACAACGGTTTGATGGCTCTTACAAGTATCCCGGCTATGTCGGTAAAATTACGGGCAACATCTATGGAGCCAAACAAGCGTGCAACACATTCACACGTGGCCTGTCCAAGTACCTAGAGCTCCATAACTTCACCCGCTTAACCAGCGAAAGCTGCACTTTCCTGCTACGATCCACACTAGACAACACAAAATTTGTATTCTTCGTCATCACCATTGATGATTTCTGGTTGTGTCAAACTGCTCCAAGCTTCGAGAACTCGCCAAACAACAACTACAGGCCAAGTACATCATCAAAGATTTAGGGCCTGTGCGACACATCCTAGGATGGAAGATTGAACGCACGGACCAAGCTATCACAGTAACACAGCCGGCATACATCGCAACGCTATTGGAAACTTTTGGCCTCACAGGAGCAAAAACCGCAACAACACCCAACGCATCAGATATACTCAATATAACGGCACATCTTAATGAGTGTCTCGACGTGAAACAATACAACTACAGCTCCCTAGTGGGAAGTCTAAGATACTTAGCAGATTCCACGCGCCCCGATATTGCCTTCATAACAGGCTATCTAGGACGTTTCTCCCATCAACCCAAGAACTACACTGGCAGGCAGGACTACGTGTATTGAGATACCTCAAAGAGACACCACACCGCGGCCTCACATATTCCACAACTCTGACCACCACACTAACAGCATACTCAGACAGTGACTTTGCGGCGTGTACAAACACAAGACGTTCCACCTCAGGAACAGTCATAATGCACAACAAATCGCCTATCGCGTGGCAATCCAAACGTCAACGCTTCGTAGCTCCGAGCACATGGGCAGCCGAATACGTCGCAGGATACCATACGGCACAACACGTGAACTGTATACGGAATCTACTGTCAGACCTTCAACATCCAGAGGCCACACCAACAGTGCTATATATGGACAACGCAGGAGCAGTTACCACCGCTAATACTCCTCACCCAACGCCTAAATCTAAGCACATAGACGTGAAATATCACTACCTCAAAGAACAAATCGCACAGGGAAAAATCATAGTCACACACATTCCCTCCAACAAAACGCTGCAGACGTTCTAACGAAAGCACTCAAACCGGCGCAATTCCGCCAACAAGTCCAACTACTCAGCCTTTCACCATCATGCCGCGCGGCGACTGTCGGATGATCAATCCGATATTTCGCGTCATGATTCCGAAAGACTTCGTCATCGGATGATCATACTAATCATACATACAATTACAGTAGTAACATACACTAGTATTTAAACCGGCACTGGACAACAGCGCCGACGGAGTAAATGATCATCAGGTTGATACCCGTCTCATTTACATCATACTGTGAGACAGTGTTTTTTACTGTCTGCAGACAGTGTTCCGTACTGCCTGCCAGACAGTGCAAATCACTGTCTCCAAGTGTGGCATTAATTTTCATTTGCCGTATAGTGATTTTTACTGTCTCAGACAGTAAAAATCACTGTCTCGCAGTACTGTCTGAGGCCCCCTTTTCAACACCGTAGTGTTGATATCTGTAATGTTAGAAAATGTAAGAAAAATGGTCGTTGAGTAGGTAGGTTATTATGCTCTTTAACGTCATTTCGCTTCCGTTCAACGCCCAACACTCGATGTAAACCTCGATAAGATCATGAGTAGAACGCAGTAAAACTGCCGTGTTTACGGGAAACGTTCCGGACAGCTACTGGGGGGTAGGAGTTCTGTAGTCCTTCAGACCGAGAGGCCTGCCTGAGCGTGTAGCGGTAGGCCCCCCAGTAGCGGTCCATACTAAGCTACTGAGGATCTACGATAGAGTGGGATGGTGGGAGGGGAACGAAAGCAAACGAAAACAAGCGACTAGTCTGCAGAATTGACGTGCCTGAGGGTGACGCTCCGTCAACAACTTGCCTTCTGGCAGCGAAGCAGGATGTTTGCCTCTCGAAGGGCGACTGCGTTGCACTGGCGCGTGCATATTTTGAAGCTGGATTGCCTGTACATAGCTGGCTTCCAGAGTCTGGCCGCCGGCGAGCTTTCAGCTTAGGTAATACGCGCGCCGTGTCACCAAGCCTGTGAGATAAACACGTGTCGTGTGCCGGCTGCACGGCAATCGTTGTCACTCCTTCAATTTGCGTTTGTGCTTCTACTAGCGCTTGTGAAGTTAAAATAACATCTGCGTTCCTTGAAATCCTATAAATTTTAGTAACTGAGCGTTGTAAGGACAGTACCGTCGAAAATGGCCCATATTTTCGCTTCATAAAACGCTTTCGCCTGCGTCCACAACAACAAAGAGCATCATCTTCGGTTCGCAAGAGCGGAAAATAGGCGACGTCTACATCGTTGCAGCGCATATTCAAGTCGTCCACTCGATCCAAATTGCACATATCATTACAGTTTCAAGAGGCAAACATTCCACTATATCTGCATATCCCGCCCTCACTTGCTCGTTGCCCAAACGATATATTTGCTATATATCTATGATACTCTGAGGCAAAGCGGCAAAAGTGCACCAAATGCGCGTACGTACATGCAACACATTAAATGGTGTGTGACTGCGATGCACGTAGCAATAGAGTTTACAGCGCCTCTTTTTCATATATCCCAAGCATCTACGCGCACGACAATTTCTCCATCACGCAATCCTTTCTCACAAACATATAGGAAATCTCAGTGCGTCGTTAGTAGCCGATTTTTGCGAATGCAGTCCTTCATTTGTGCCATACACGGGATACATATCTATTGCGATTAGGCCCTCATTTTCTTCCTTGTAATATGAGGAACAATATCGTGCAAAGCGTTCAACGTTGCGCGGCGTTTTGGAGCATACCATTATCTAGAGGTAGAGGTCTATGTTTGTCGCTGGACTTGTAGACAGCGAATTGAGAGCCGACAATGATGACATCTGGTGAGATCTTTATTCATGTGAGAATATTTTCACTCGGCATTGAGTTAAATTACGTTATTATGCTGTAGTTTGACTTGGAAATATTCAAACTGAGATGATACCAACAACTTTTCTTCAGCCCGCCTTTGTGGTATTGTGGCCTCGAAGATACGCCAGTGAAGAGGATTAAACCGATGGCAAACATTCGCTGCGCAGTGGTGCAAGTCTTGTTCTTCTCCTCATCATGAGCACTGGAAATAATATTCCTAGAGGGGCGGATACAACAATCTTTCCTGTCGAGTGGCACAATACGCCCGACAGCCGGTCTGAAAATTGAAGCCGTTCGTTTATTTCCCACCAGTTTATTTCTGGAACACTCTGTGCGCTTAGCGACAAGAGAATTATATTGCCTCGCATGGCATACTCTTATGAATGACAAACTGCATTTCTTCTGAGTTCTCCCGACAAGGCCAAACATCCCTCCAAATGAGTATGTAACAGTTTCTGCGGACCTCTAGCCTCTCTATGATCTGCATATTTCCTTTGATAAGGGATGGGGGAATCAAGTCAACTTCACCAGTTCTCGTGCAGTCTATGCTTTTGCTGAACTGACCCAAGACGTCTGACGAGCCTTATTTTCATACTTACACCAAATTAACACTAGCTCTTGCGTCAGATCTCAGGTCTTTGAAAAACCTGCCAAGACATATCTCGGTCTACACCTCTTCGTCATTAATCATAGCTACAGGCTATGTTGTTGATGTGCTATGAAAGTTTCCCTTCTCAAGCGTTTATTACATCTTTTTATTTGTCACCATGCTTCCCGCGAAGAGCAACTTGACGTCCCAGCTACATCCGATCAATGAACCAATTTCTCTCGATTTGCATCTTACATCACTTGATATCCATCGAATTAGCCAGATTTTCCATTGCTTGATGCTATCACACATGTGCACTGGCACAAAATCGGTATAGCACTCTTGAAATTGGAATACTAACCATGAGAAGAGAGAAATGTGGTGGGAATAGATAATTTACTGCTTTCTGCGACCAAACTACCTTTTAACTGTGTCACTGTTGCAAAAAATCGTTTTACATAGAGCTTTGATACTATCAACTTTGATACTACTATATACTATTAATATTCTAACCAAAACCAAACATTCCAACGTCCTTTTTACACAGTCAGTTCTTTATTCAATGAAATAATTGTAGTAAATGTGTATGTTGAAACTAGATAAGATGGAAATGGGGATTTCACTTGCATTCGTTTCCACTACTTTATTCAGGCGCCTTGCGAGGAATAACGCTTAGCACAATTTACATCAAAGTATCCATGTTTGGATTTCCTTATGACCAGCTTACATCCCAAAACAGGTATCTGAGTAGGTACTGCATTCTTTATAGTCTATCCACCCAAGTCCGTCCAATACAGCTGTATGAACCTAATTAAATTCACGCCCCGTGAAACCTAGGATAAAGTGCTATCATGGGAGCTCAGTAGTCTTAGGACTATAGAGCAGTTCTGATATGGGAGTACTGACAGCTGAAGCGCATTTCGCGGGTCCCAAGAGTATGCGCTCTACTGATTGTATATCGTTACAATTGCAATCGAGTATTTTGGACCAGCTGGCTTGTACTTTGGTCTATAAAGATGTTTTAGCACAATATGTTCTTCTTCTATACGTTATGAAAAAAATCCATTCCTCAGATTCAAGGTACTCATTAACTGGCTTTGCAAAACTGATGCAGGGGCACACAACGACTCCACACGTTCATTGGAGCTTCTTTTGCAATGGGGTATGTATCTTTGTTGTAAATCTTCATTTCCTACTTTGATGGTGTCAGTGTGACAGCATATCTACTGCCACCATGCCTGCAGCAGACATCACACCGGCTATGTGGTGTATCTGGTTTTACAGTCAGGATGCTAATACAACTCAGTCGCCAAGCGCCGTGGCGATCAGCAGTCAGAATGCTTGTACAAGACAGCCTGTCATACGCACCGCCGGCGATCTCAAGGCTCAATGAATAGATATTCTCACGCAATTTGTTGAGAATATCCTTGCCAGACAATATTGACTTACAGTACTTAACTGAATGAAAATGACACTATTCCACTAAAGTATGCTTTCGTACGGCTTTCAACGTTGTCAGAACTGTAAAATCATTAACTCATATATTCGGTGTGACCCATGTGGGTACAGCAGTACCCAGAATATTTCCGGACGAATATGGTGAGCTGAGCTGTGGAAAAATTATTGAGCCTCTACCTCATCTATATAAAACCGTAACCTGTAGCATATAGTCCGTGATCAAGCCTAGTTTGAAAAAGCTCGAGAGCGACCACTTGATGAAAAAATCGGTCAACTTGGCATCTATGACTATGTGACATGTTTTAAGTGTTTAATGGCAACCATGGAAGAAAATATACCAAATATATGATTCTTGACCTGTCATCACAAACTTTTTATCTATGATGCAAAACTATTTTGAGAACTATTTCCTCATAAGCATTCGTTTGAATCGAACGTACTTCATGTAATTGCCACATGCGAAATGATATATTGCTAGATATGATATAATCACAATCTCAAGCGTGAGAATCAACGAAAGCAGCGAAGATGAAAACATATGGTCTTCATTAATAGGAAGGAGTACAAAGCTGTTTTTCGAGTATATAAAAGAGTTTCATAGGTCGAAAGCCAAAATCCTGTTTGACAGGTCTCACTGCAACGACTATCTGGATAAAATTCCTTCCCTTAGTGCAGGTTGACTGAATATGTATTCTCGCTTTCTTGGGCTGTTAGCTGTCATCTTTCTATCCTCTTCATGTATCTCTGTTGTACTGAAGGAGAATTCTATGCAAGAAGTTTTTCGTCAAACAATTACCTGTCCCGATCAATGTCATATCTTCGAAGTTGACGCAGCTGCACAATGTGCAGGTCCTTTGAGCGCAGGATGTGTTGTCAGAAATACATGCCTTACTTCCCTCTTTTTCTGTAACCCTGCAAGTGGTGGAACTTTATGTGCAGAATTATCGGTCAATGGCTTCGTATGTACAGCACCGGAATCCGAAGATGGGTCTTCGGGAAGTTCAGTTGTTATTACTCCGATTCCTGGATCACCAGCTGTTGATCCTACTACAGGGTTTCCAGTAGGAACTGCTGGAACATCTGTTACTGCCGCTCCTCCTACAACAGTGACCATGATCATTGCTCCAGTATTTGCACCTACATTCCCCCCTACTACACAAACATCATCGGAGGACGCCAACAGCAATGGCACCAACGGTACCAACACGGGTACAGATGGCACCACCACTGGCACAAACGGTACGAACACAGGTACAGACGGTACGAACACCGGCACAGATGGCACCAACACTGCCACAGACGGTACGAACACTGCCACAGACGGCACCAACACCGGCACAGATGGCACCAACACTGGCACTGACGGTACGAACACTGCCACAGACGGTACGAACACCGGCACAGATGGCACCACCACTGGCACAGACGGCACCAACACCGGCACAGATGGCACCAACACCGGCACAGATGGCACCACCACTGGCACAGACGGTACGAACACAGGTACAGACGGTACGAACACAGGTACAGACGGTACGAACACCGGCACAGATGGCACCACCACTGGCACAGACGGTACGAACACAGGTACAGACGGTACGAACACCGGCACAGATGGCACCAACACTGGCACCGACGGTACGAACACAGGTACAGACGGCACCAACACCGGCACAGATGGCACCACCACTGGCACAGATGGCACCAACACTGGCACCGACGGTACGAACACTGCCACAGACGGTACGAACACTGCCACAGACGGTACGAACACCGGCACAGATGGCACCAACACAGGTACAGACGGCACAAACACCGGCACAGATGGCACCACCACTGGCACAGACGGCACCAACACCGGCACAGATGGCACCACCACTGGCACAGACGGTACGAACACTGCCACAGACGGTACGAACACCGGCACAGATGGCACCAACACTGGCACTGACGGTACGAACACTGCCACAGACGGTACGAACACAGGTACAGACGGCACCAACACCGGCACAGATGGCAGCACCACTGGCACAGACGGTACGAACACAGGTACAGACGGCACCAACACCGGCACAGATGGCAGCACCACTGGCACAGACGGTACGAACACCGGCACAGATGGCACCAACACTGGTACAGACGGTACGAACACCGGCACAGATGGCACCAACACTGGTACAGATGGCACCAACACCGGCACAGATGGTACCAACACTGGCACAGACGGCACCAACACTGGCACGGACGGTACGAACACCGGCACAGATGGCACCACCACTGGCACAGACGGCACCACCACTGGCACGGACGGTACGAACACTGCCACAGACGGCACCAACACTGGTACAGACGGCACCAACACTGGCACAGATGGCACCACCACTGGCACAGACGGTACGAACACAGGTACAGACGGCACCAACACCGGCACAGATGGCAGCACCACTGGCACAGACGGTACGAACACCGGCACAGATGGCACCAACACTGGTACAGACGGTACGAACACCGGCACAGATGGCACCAACACTGGTACAGATGGCACCAACACCGGCACAGATGGCACCAACACAGGTACAGACGGTACGAACACTGACACAGATGGCACCGACACCGGCACAGACGGTACGAACACAGGTACAGACGGCACCAACACTGGCACAGACGACACCAACAATGGCACAGACGGCACTGATCAGTAACGACTAATATAAAGGTCTAGAATTTCAAGACGCGCAGAAGATATTTTAACATCAAAACGATAGTGCAGGCAAGATGAGTAGTTGGCGGGTACTCTTTCTGTATAGGGTACATTACGCAACCCAAAATTGGAGGGGCATGCCCTGTACCGGGGCTGGGCTGGGATTGATTGAATCACGGCTGAAACTGCAATGGAAACTATTGACGGCGACATAACAGGACTGGGGCAATCGCCAAGCAGCACCCTGTCACTGACGCCAGGTCAAGTAGCAAGCAGACTCGCTTCCCAGCTCCAACGAACCGGACTGCATCGCGCTCCCCCCATACATCCGTCTTCGGTTTCCGTTGAAAACCCTCCCTCCTTCCCGCTGACCTTGTAGAATTTATAGTCACCCTGGGCGCCTCTGGGGGCCATTTGCTACATGCGCAGGCAGGGTTACACGTGAAGGACTACAGCACTCCTACCCCCCAGGTTTGGCCAGGTGAATTTCCCGCAAGCTATTCTTTATGCTTGTCTCATTGTCAGTGTAACACTTTTCAGTGTACTTGTTAGTGTTAGTTTCGTTTGCTGAGTTAGCGTCCTGTCTGGAGTGAGTCGTCGCTGGGCGACGTTTTGTTGAGTTAGCGTCCTGACACTCCCCCTGTCGCCCAGGGGCGGGGAGCGACGATGTATTGTACGGTGTCGAACTCGCCTGTATCTTTAGGGATGATGTGAGTGAACGGAATGGCTGTTTCGTGAGTGGTTTCGTGAATATGTCCGCCAGCATTTTGTGAGTGAGGAGGTATTGTAGGTTGATGGTGCCGGATTGGACAGTGTCTAAGAGGTGGTGGTAGCGAATATCGATGAATTTTCGGCGCTTGGTTGGCGCTGTACTTTTCGCGATGGTGAGGGCGGATTGTGAATCTATATATGTTAGGATAGGTTTGTGAGGTTCGATAAGTTGCAATTCCTTGAGGATGCTGCTGAGCCATTTGGTTTGGCGTACAGCTTCGGATGCGGCAATGGTTTCTGCTTCGCATGTGCTAGTCGCTACAATTGATTGGCGTTGGGATGTCCAGTGTATCGGCGCGCCGTGGAGAGTGTGGACGGACCCAGATATGGATTTCCTGGTGGTCGTATCATTGGCGAAGTCCGAATCGGAGTATGAGACTAGTGTGTCTGTTGATGGTGCAGGGAATTTGTATTCCCGTGTGACGGGTATGTTTTAGGAAGCGTATCAGTCGCTTAAGGAGCTTCCAGTGCCGTTCTGTGGGTTTGTGGTTTGCGCGCGCCAGAGAGTTCGTGTAGAATTGTATGTCTGGTCGAGTCGAGTCTGTAAGATAGCGGAGTTCGCCTAGTGTTTCTCGGTACGTAGTGGCTGTGCTCAAGTCGACGTCGTCATCGTCCTTTGGAGGTGACAAATCAATTCCATCGGAGTATAAGTGCTCCAGCGGCTTGGCGTCGATCATTCTCGTTTTGGAGAGTATGGAGTCAACCACGTGTGGTTGGGAGAGGTGGACGCCGTGTTTGTCGCGGATGATTTTCCAGTTGAGGTATTTCGTAGGCGTGCCGAGTCGTTTGATTTTGTATTTAGCTTGGAGTTGGGTGTAGAGTTGTGTAATTAGGTTGGTGTTTGTGGCGCAGACGAGGAAATCGTCGATGGTGGTTGCGACTATGACCTGTGTGTCTGATGTTATTTTGGTGTACGTACACGGATCGGATTTGAGTTGTGTGTACCCAAGGGATCCGAGGAATTTGCGCGTCCCGTCCGAAAAGATACGGCCTGCCTGGCTAGTGCCGTATAGGTTGCCACGGAGTTGGCCGACGTGTGCGTCGTGTCGATAGTATCATACCGCCTGGCGGTCCTCTCAACCAGAGTCGTGTCGCTTCCCTATTGGGTGCCCACTTAAGGGATGTGCCAATCACAAGGCACCAGCCAACTGGGCGTGTTCCTGTAATTTGGACAAGTGCAAGGCTGTAAACACCCTATTCGGGCCTATCGGCCCCGGCCAAGACCCCACAAGGGACAAATTTCTAACTTAAGCTAACCAGCTGTACATTACAATGTAAGCCTAACTGGCAATAACCTCGCGGGTAGGCGAGTGCCGTTAACTGGGCTCTGGTTGGTCAATAACTGGATATTTATTCCTAACCACTAACCCTAGCTTACAGTAGACTTAGTATAAATATGCCACTGGAATAGCCAGTAGGCACGGTTTCTAGAGTAACGTAAACTCAAGTGGAATTACGACCCACAGGAACAGTGTTCGCATACCTATTGTTCAACCCCTCTCCGGGAAAACCTTAGGGCTAGCCAACAGCTCGACGGATTACGTCATCTTCCTCCATTAATACGCATCTCGCGTGAGCGCTATAATCGCACAACCCCCTCCGGGTGGCGATACCTTCTCTCTTACGAGACTACCCGCCGGGTACCTATAAGGTTCATCTGCTCTACCGCTTCCTCTACCGAGGCTCGGGACACCTGTCGGGTGGTTTGCCGCCCTAGCGGATTTTCTACCTGCTACAGATAGGAGCCGTTGAAGGAGGGGTGTTGTCTGACAAAAACAGGTTTTTCGTGGTCAAAGGCTTCGTGTAGGAAGGCCGAGGATATATCGAAGTGTTCCAAAGGGAGGTTGTTGGCTGCCGCATGTGCTAGTATGAGTCGTATGGTGGTTTTGTCGGCGGCGAAAGTGGCGGTCATGTCGGGATCATAGTGGGTATGCGGTTTCATAAGGTCTCCGCGTACGGCACAGCGGGTTTTACGCTCTTCGATCTGTCCTGCGGCGTCGCGCTTATATTTGTAGGTCATAGTGAGTGGTAACGGGTGTATTTTCGGCGGAGTTTTGTGTCCGGGAATCCACGTGATGGCGCGCATGTGGTCTATTTTGGCTAATTCGTCGTTGTGGGCGATAGCCCAAAGTTTTGAGTCCGGGTATTTTCGCGCGGTGCGGGTGATTGGTGGGTGCAGGGGTGTGGGCGGTGATCCTTTGCGGTATTAATTGGCGGGGAGACTGATGTTTGGTGGCCTGGAATGCCATGGTCGTCATGGAGGTTAGGTCGGTTGTTGTGATGTATGGATGGAAGTCAAGGGCCGGGATTGTGGTGGTTTGGCCAGTGGTGGTGTCTGAGACCAGTATATTGTCTTGGTCTAGGGCGGCTAGGTAGCGTACGAGTGTGCCGCGGTTGTCTAGCTTGGTTTTTGGTTGCGCTACTGGTATGTGTCCGATTTGGCCGAAGGCGAACAGTTTGTCGATGTGGGGGTTGTCTGGTGCCACTCAGTGTCACTACGGTGTTGAGAATGAAAAAAGACAGTAAATTTACTGTCTGAGACAGTAAAAATTACTGTCTGGCCAAGACAGTGCGCGGAGACAGTAAAATTTACTGTCTGGAAATTTCAGAATACTGCTGCAGCAGTAAACTGGCACGAAATCTGGACAGTACCAAAAACAGTAAAATTTACTGTCCAGAACAGTAAATTTTACTGTCCGGAAGTGTTGCCGCCAGACAGTATGTGCAGACAGTACATTTTACTGTCTGAGGCAATGCATTGTATTGTATTACTGCACTGTCTGGGGAAGTCTGTAGACAGTAGTGTAGATAGCAAATTGTATTGTCTGCGGGTAGTACCGTGCATTGGTTGACAACACTGTCTGGTGGAGTGGACTTGAGAGGAAATATGGAGCATAGTGTTGGTGTGAAGGTAAATATTGGAATGGTGTGTGGTATACGACTATAGTAATTGTGATAGTAACTGTGATGGTGCTTTACAGATGGTTGGGTGCAGGGAAGCTAGATGTTGAATAGGACGTAGAATGAAAGATTGGGAGAACAGAACATATCTGGTTTGTCTCACCGTAAGGAGAGAATGTACAGAGTAGCTATATTATGTTGAGTTTAGCATTTCAAATTATACCTATCTATCTTTGAATTGAAAGTGTCGAGTAGGAGACGTCAGTCTGGTAGCGAGGTGTGGTATGTGTAGGACCAGCCGGGGTGGCGATCGCTAAGGGAGTTCTAGAATTGCAGCCGTGTCAGGGCGAGGTGAACCGTAACGCGCTGGTTGAACTTGCGTTCGCGCGTCGCTCGGTCGCGCTGGCGAACGGGTGGTACAACGGCGGAACGCGTAGGGAACGATCACAACACGGGATTCGCCGGCCGGCGCAAGCCGTGGTCTCAGGGTGAGATCACCGAGTAAACTCGAGCACAACGCGATCCACACAGGGGTCGTAAATCCCTGGCCTAGTGGCGTGCGACGCAACTCGCGCTATCGCGGTGCGACGCGGTTCGACGATCGGTTTATGGGCAGCGCGCACGCGAACGTCGGCGATCGTGAGCAACCCGCACGCAACGTTTCAACGCAATCGGTCCTCGCGATTCGCTAAACGCTTAACTCGTAGCTGCGAAGATGCTGGTTGTTTATTGGTAAGGTGCGAAGCTGAACGACCATTAGTAGCTAACTACTCAGGACAGGTTGTCCTTACGTGGCCGGCCGGCGGCCGCTCGCTCGCACGCAAAAAGGGAAATATTTGGGGAAAAGACTTTCGTCATAAAAAACCCAAAAACGGAAATAAAAGGGAAATTCGTAAAAAGCGCTACACGTGGCGCCGGGCTCGCGGTTTCGTGGCAACGTACGCGCGCACGCGCTCGCATCCACGCTCCGTGACACGTAATCAGAACGCCACGCGTACGCTCGCTTACTACTAACTAAGATAGATGCACGCGAATTCATCCCGACGCAATCGCAGCGAACGCGCGCGCGTCGACGAAATAAATTGCGTCACACTCCCCCCGACTAACTTCGAAGCGCGTCCTCGCGCTTCATCTCTCGTACGCATCATCATCCTGTCCTTCCTCTGCTCTTTTCCTCCGTCTTCTCTCTGTTCCATCCTTCCTTCTCTCTGTTCCATTGTGCCATTCGCGCTCGCTTCCTCGTCTCCGTCGTGCGCGTGCTCGTTTACCGATGGCGCAAGACAACGATTCGCTTCCCGGCTGGCTCCGAGCCGGCGCACCTCCTGGCAACGAAACTGTGCCTACGCCCCATGCTTCTCCGTCCACTGCCCGCGTTTCGATTCCTTTTCCGTCGAGCCCCGAGAGCCTTTATTACATGTCCATGGCGCAGGCCTCCTCCTCAAACGCGGGTGCGCCGGCATCTTCGAGCGGACGCGGGGGTGACGGCGCTACGCTATCCGACGTCGTCGCGACCGTGGACGTCTGTGTTTTCGGAAGTGGACGCGGACGTCCAGTCTCTCTAGTACGGGTCCTAGTCGGCCCCGAGATTTACTAGAACAAATGAACGTCCGCGTCCAAAAAAAATAAAAAATTTTTGGATGCGGACGTCCACTTTCTCTAGTACGTTCGGCGGAATACTAGGGCCCGACATCCACTTTCTCTAGTACGTTCTGCGGAATACTAGGGCCCGACATCCAGTATACAATATATCAGCGAAAACCGGGAGGGAAGAAATTACAGCGGATGGTAAATTCAGGGCCCATATCGGACCGTATTTTATTCTCTCATTTACGAAACTGCTCGTATACAATACGTCTCTCTAGAATAGGAAATAAATACCCGGTTAGAATAGGAAATACGTATCCAGCCAGGATACGGAATATATATCCAGCCAGAATACGGAATATATATCCAGCCAGAATACGGAATATGTATCCAGCCAGAATACAAAATACCTGTCAGCATATCGTCGATCACCCATCTCCCTCACTATCGCGTTCTCCCTACCATCCGAACGCCATGCACCACCATCCGCACATACTTCAAGAACCCTCACGACCTAGATTACAAAAATCCGCTCCTTCCCAATTCCATCCCCGCTTTCCTCGACACCACCCCAGCCCATTGAATCATCAAGACATCAAACACGAACATGGTCAGCAAAATCTTACACGACTTGAAACCCACTCTCACTTCTATCGTATTCCCGAAAATATACACATACCAGAAACACCTCACAGCTTCATTCCCCATCTTCCTACATCCCTTCTTCACTCTCCTTCAGTCCTGCCGTTCCTGCTTCACCACTCCTGCATCACATACACAACATCAGAATCAACCCCAACAGTCAGATTCAAAAGCAACGCTTACCACGACAGATATCCTAGGAAACTCCCTTACTTACCTCTCATCTATCCTACACACAATACAAACCATGATCCAAAAACCTTGCAATGAATAATCAAAGTCAGCAGTCCATATCTTCGCAAAACACATCCTGGCGCTCAATGAAACTTACCTTCTGTCATCAACATTCCTGCATCATCTACACAACATCGGAATCAACCACAAAAGTCAGACTCAAAACCAACCTTCCCTCGCAGCATACTTTCATAACTTCACGTACCTCTCTTCCATCCTCCGCTCAATACACACCATGAGTCAACAGGCTTCCAATGAAAATATCGCATCAACGGAAATAGTCAGACTCAAAACCCACGCTTCCCTCAATGGATACCCTAGAGGGTAGAGGATGGAACGAAGGTACGTGCGCGAATCTTGATCAAGATTCGCGCACGTACCTTCGTTCCATCCTCTACACTAAACAAAGCAAAGGCGGTCAAAGAATCTCAGTCGGTGATGAGGGCGGAGTGGTGCCTGCGGCGTCGACCGGACAGCTTTCAGCGTTCGCTTAAGTCTTGCTGTGCATACTCGAAATCATCGCCGGCAGTGAGATTGAGTATGGCCCAAGCCATGGTCTCTGAATCCCCGAACAATGAGATCCGGATCGAGAACAACGAATATAAACATATAATCATATATATGAGAATCCATTTGCTTTCCTTACATGATCCGTGACATATCCGCTGTAAAGCACATTCAGATTCCACGAAGTTCGGAAATAAAAAAGTTTATTATTACAAATGAATTAATTGAAAATTCATGTCCCAGGGCAGTCGTTCGTCCTTCCATGCACACGTTGCCAGCACGCAATGTGATGTAACAGTTGGAAATGATTGAACTCTCGGTTAAATTCCACCGTTGGGATGTCAGCTGGAGTGAGCACAAAATTACTACCCACAAAACTACGAACGAACACGTTACATTCCAAGTCTCGAAAGCACCACAAAAATAAAATTGGTCGCATCTGGACGGCACAGTCTCCCCTGTTCAGCTCGCAATCCTCCCTTTTGCGTCAAAACTCGACATGGAATGCAAGTATGAAGGGTGCTTCTACTACTGCGTAGATGCCTATGCGCTCGCGCTGCATGAGCGAACGTGTCGCTACCGTTTCAACCCCTCTCCCCAACATTTCAACAACGCTCGTGTCCCTGCCGTCACCCATGAGCCTGCTCGAAACAGCGACCATGATTCCCCGCAACCCAGCTCCCCAGACCCAGAATCTGGTCGTGCTTCCTCCAGCGACTCACCCTGTGACGCTCCACTGCCACCAACCTTAACCCCCTCCCGCGCAGACCTCCTCGTGCAATCCCTCGCCGCCAGTCTCACAACCCTCGAGTACAAGGCCGGCGCTGGCCGCGTGAGCGAAGTCATCACCATCCTACAAGACCCCGCATTCTCCCTAGAAAAGTTCAACAGCGCCGTTCGCACCGTAGAAGAATGTCGCCACGTTACCGCTTCCATGGTCGAAACACATTTCCGCACCGAAGGTTACAAGAGCCACATCATTCCAGACAAAACTGGTAAGTACTCGGCACAGCTGTACCTCCGTGACCCAGTCGACATGCTCCGCAGGCAGTTAGCACTGGCTAACGACCAAAATACTCTGTTCCACCCCTCCCCACAGACCGCCCCAGACGCACCGCAATATTTTCTCATCCCCTACACACAGAATTCGCGAATACGCTGCACCAGGTTACTAGACAGCGCGTGCAGCTCTCGGAAGATCCACAGGTCGTATGGGCAGAGGAAACTGATCCCACCGCTTCCTCCTTTGCCGGCCTCCTCCAAGTGTACTCCGACAAGAGCAGCACAAGCCTCAAGAGCTCCGCAATCGTCGCATACCCCATACACGTCACACTGCTCAACTTCTCCGCCCCCCTCCGTCGCTACTGCATCCGTACCGGCCTCACCATCGTCGGGTATCTTCCGTACATTGTTAACCCTTCGTCCAACGCCTTGTTCGGTGATGAAATGCCGACAACCTCTAGTTCTGCTAGTCGCGCTCGCAAAATTGATATTCTTCATAAAGCACTCGAAAAAGTGTTTTCGTCCCTATCCACCGCGTTCTCTTCCGGGTTCCCCTGCACAGACTCCACTGCAACTGCCCGCCAATGCTTTCCCATCCTAGCCAATTATTGCTGCGACTTTCCAGAGGCCAAAGAGCTGTCATGCACTCGCAACAGCACTACCACCACACATCCCTGCCACCGCTGCTACATCCCCGCCACTCAACTTGAATCCACCGCGCCACACCAGCCCCGCTCCCTCGATGATACACGCTCTGCACGCCAAGAGAGCGCTCAGGAGCATACAACTGCTCCGCTCGAAGCTCTCTCCCTCCTCGAACAACACTCTGTCCTCGAATCGACCGCTCTTTTACCCACCAACAGTCCCCTAGACCCCTACAACATTTTCTCCTTCGAGCCTCTGCACAATCTCCACCTCGGCATCTCAAAGCTCATCAAACAGTGCATTGTCCACCGCCTCAGCTCCCCAGACCTCACCACCACCACTGCCTCCCATTCCGGGACACCTCGCACCTTCAAGAAGGTGAAAAAATCCATCCTCGCCGGCTCAAACAGCATTCTGTCCGCTATCGAACGCGACTACTACATCACCGGTCTTCATGTCGACTTCTCCAAGGGTGAGAAGGGCACCAATTTGAACGGCCTCTTCACGGAGGACGGCATACGCGGCATGCTCGCAGCCAAAGACTATCACCATGTCGACATGGTGTTCCCTTTCATCGCAGCATTCATTGACACATGCTGTGACGAAGTAGAGACAGCCCCCCTCACTTCCATCTGCACGCAATACTCTGACCTCGTCGCATGGGTCATGAAACGCGGTCGCATCAAGCACTGGACTGCCGCCGAACTAGAAAGCCTCCAGAACTCCATTTCCTATTTCAAACAATCAATGCTCTCCACCCTCGGCCCATTCCACACCACAGGTCTCAAAACTTTCAAGTTCCATCTTCTTGACCATCTTCCCGGTGACTTGCAGAGATATGGCGCCCTGGAACACATCGATGCAGGCCCCTACGAACACTCGCATCTTCTGTTCAAACAGAGTTATAGGAAAACCTCTCGAAGGCGCTCCACAGCCATGGAAGAGACTATTCGCCACATGGAATTCTCCTTGGCCACTCCAACTGGTCACACCCCATCCAACAATTGGGAAACGCACGCATGATATCGCCCACAGACGGTGCAGTACTCGTTCGCGACGGATTCACCGTTGCACTGCACGACTTTGCCTCCCTGCTGCCCGATGCAACCCTCCTCGTTGCAGATATCGACGGACAGCCCGATCCTGCCACTCTTTTGCCTCTGCACAACTCCTCGTTCCCGTCTGGCACCATAACGCTATTCCAGCAACTCGGTGACACAGCTGCACAAGCGTTCCTCACCCTCGCTAGACTGCGCGCCACGGCAGAAGGCCCTCCAATACATGACATGGACATTTCCGTCACCGTGGTAAAGTCCGCCTACGTCATGGGAGGGTACGTCCCAGATGCCGACGACTTTGACCCGCACAGTGGCATGCTTCGCCCCACAAACGTGTCGAGGCACAAGCAGCAGCGCGTCTTTGCAACTTCATCATTCGGCCCCGCAAAGAGATCGCAGTACTCCTTTGTCGTCATCTCCGGAACTGCCGATGACTACAGAACCATATGGGTAGGGCGCGTCCTGGCACTGGTACGCCTGCAGTCTCCAAACCTGTTTCAACCTGTAGAACTCGCTTTCGTTCAGTATATGACCTGCTTTGCCCCAAAAACCGCTGTGGAAAAATCACTTGGGTGCATTTGTTTAAAGTGGTCCACATGGGACCCGGACAACGGATCCGTTGACAGCAATGACACTGCATCCCACAGTGCAGGTGGTCCTTAGTTTGACCTCATTCCTGCATCTACTATATCTGGCACCGTGCACATCGTACGAAGTAACTTTCCAGTCAAGCCATTTACGAAACAAATGCACTGGTCGGACCACCGTTTCTATCTCAACCGCTTCTACACCAACACTGATTACCAATTCACAGATGATAATGAAGAAGAATAAATCTAAATCGCAGCACTCTATTGATAATGTACTACATGATAAACCTTCTAGTCAACGTCACATTTACTGCACTAATTTCAACCATCCTCCATTACGCCAAAACCGTTATCAGCAGTGGCTGCATGGCGCCGCTCCATGCCCCCATACTGTGGGGCATTGATTTCGACATTCAGGTTTGCACTCAGGTGTCCAGCATATGGGTCAACGACGAAAAGTTCTGCGCCAATTAGTCCTTGCGCAATCACACAATCCATTACAGCACCGAGGTTTGACGTAATATGCGATTGAATCCAATCCTCGGACACTAGAACAAGTGATGAGCAACGGTTTACATCATCAACGACATGAACAATTCCAGACCCCTCTCCGCTTTGCCACACTTCAACAGCCTCTCTCGTCACAGTACGGCTTGCAAACACATGCCGTGACTGTGCACTAGTCCGCTGTTCGCTCTCGACAACGTCCGTTTCTTCCCTTGCTTGCGAGCCTTGGAGACAAGACATGCAGTACACCACCATACCAACTAATTGCTGAAAAGCTACCCCCACATATTGACTGTACCGCCTTGTAAACTCCTTCTGCCGTGCACCTCCTTTCCCCTTCGGTTCATCCAAACACTCCACAGTAGTCACTAGCCAAGCATCCAGGCGCGCCAGCGTTAGTATGCTCGTCTCTATGTCCATTACTTGTTCTGGTCGTATCGAATAACCCCTGAAGATGTCCAGCACATTCACAGCTACTCGGTTGTTAAACCATGCATCACCATTCACTTCCATTTCGAAGCTGTCAGGAACCATGCCTTTGCTGTATCGCAGCTCTGAGAACGGTGCCGTTCGCCACCTCCCCATATCCAAATCACCGTTGCTTTCCCGTTTCAAAAGCTTCTCAGACGCTTCGCGCTTTTGATCCTCTCGCTCGTCCATCTCAGCTCGCGTCGTCAGCATCGTGCATCTAGACATTAATTTCGTGTACCCCAGCGAACCGAACAATCTGTCCCTCGCATTACGCTTCCGTGCACTCATCACGTCGGACAGTTTCTGCGTCACCTTCACTTTCAATTCCTTGCTCCCCGCCACAGCCTCTTGACAGCACACACGCTGCTCCTCATCGGAAAACACATCACACCACGGACTTTGACGCAGTACGTGTCGCACCAAGTCATTCAGCAGATCACTCTCGTCTCTGTACGAAGGTGTATACCACTGCAGATTCTTGATGATATAGCCCGGAGGGGTAGCAATATATCCTACACCGTTTTCGCTCCAAAGTGTCCCTTCTACCGGCTCTACCTCGATGGTACGTCCAGTCCAACGTCTCTGCGTTTGTTCCGCTATAGGGTCCAGCTCCATAGTCTCGTTCTTGC
The DNA here is from genome assembly GCA_030407315.1 of Asparagopsis taxiformis. Classification (NCBI taxonomy): domain Eukaryota; phylum Rhodophyta; class Florideophyceae; order Bonnemaisoniales; family Bonnemaisoniaceae; genus Asparagopsis; species Asparagopsis taxiformis. The sequence goes on along the minus strand of JALQPE010000426.1, from coordinate 4,320 downwards.
ACCACTTTGTCAGGTTTTCCTCAACCGCCCTAAGAACTCCAAGGTATTTCACAGGAATGGCTTTCTGTATTTTCGACTTACCGCCACCGTGATCACTGATTCTACCTGTTCTCGCAATTGCAGTAAGGCTGGCATTTTCCGCCTGCAGAGTCTTCACCTTAGCCTCCAACGCAACTATCTCCGTGGTGAGCGCCTTGTTTGCTATGTCCTGGCTAAACACTTTTTTTCCAGCTCCGCGATCTTCTTCTTCTGCGCATTGATGCGACTCGCCATTAAATCGATGGATTCCGGCGGATGCAACCTCTCTGCCCTCACCGTCCCCCCATCTCCCACGCTATCGGGATTATGATGTCCTCCATCGGCAATAGCCTGACGTCGCGGGGGCGTTACGCGCATATTTGGCACCAATGACAGTCTGTTGTGACGAGGCCCGCACTCCGGCTGCTCTCTCCCCTCAGTACCACCTGACCGCCGATGATAGTTGGCATCCTGTGAACGTTGCTCAGAAACAACATCCCTTGCCGCTATCCTCGGGTCCCTGACTGCATTACCTGCTGGGGCTGATGTACTCGGCATAGTTGGCGCAGTGGGGGTCACAGCCTCCAGTGTCTCGCGAACCCCCGGCTGGGACTCCGTCTGCAGCACCTCCGCATCTGCCAACCCGGGAGGAACTACCTTTGCCATAGCACTCTGCCGCAATTCCAACATGTTTTGAGCCACTATCATGTCATCATCATGATGTTCACTGTCCCTGCGAGCACGCTTGCCTCGGTCAAGCCCCATCTCTCTCCGCGCCGTTCCTCCTTCCTCACTTTCTCGCTGCGGATCCCCAGTTCTGCGCCGGTCCGTCTTGCGACTACCGGACCGCGGTTCAATGCTGCCGGTAGGCCCACACCGCTTCTTCGCACGGGATTGTCGGGCACTCGATACAGCAGCTGCTGACCGGGTTTTCTGGAGGCCCGGAGGCTTTGGAGCTTTCTTCGCAATACGCGGCGGCATAATGAAGCCTTCCCGGAAGCGATGGAAGGATTGAGTTGCACGAGATACAAAAAAGATTGCTGTATAGTGTCGGTAACCACAACGGTCTGCGATGAACGTTCAGGTCAGGTCAGGTCAAGTACCGGAGAATACGCCAACAGCCCAGATTGTATACGGTAGGCAGTCATCAACAGTATTTAATGAGGTACAATTACAGCTGTCGAGCTACGCCGCGAGCACCCCTATGTCCGGAAGACGTCCTGATTTGAATTAAAATTTGGGCTATTCTCAAAAACATGCACATGTGAACATGTTTTTGAGATGGGGGTGTGCCGTACGGCACAATCGACCCGCTGAAATCGATGTTTTTTGCAATATTTTTTTCTGCCCTGAATTGTAGAATTTCTGGGCTGGACAGCAATGCAACTGAGCTGGACATCCACCGGGCGTCCATTTCAACTTGGTCGTGTATTTTGCATCTGCACGCATAACAGCATCCAAGCAGTCAGGTTCACTGCTCGGACGAAGTGCACCTAGAGTGTGAACGATTGGTTTTTGACAGGCGAGTACTGCTGAATAGGTTTCACCCTGGACTAATGGTGGCTGGACATGCTGCATTATATGATATACTTCAACTCTGGAACGTAGCTTTATTTGTAGTCGAAATGAAAACATCTTTCGTGACCCTAATTCCATGCTCTAAACGCTGTCCCATAATGAACGTAGAGCTCCTGGCCTGGACGGATATCGCGGATTGCACGTACTACAATGATCTTCGGATTTTCTAGGTCCTTCGCCTTGAGCTTCTTCCCCGTCGAACCGCTGCTGTAGTTCTCGACAAACTCGACGTTGGCCATCCGCCTGGTGTCTTCCGCCGGAGTGTCCTCACCTCGCAAATACCGCGGGTCGTTGATGAACTGCGCCGAACAGAACGGAGCCGGAACAATCCAAATTGGATGCTCGATGTTTTCGTCGTCCTCCGCTGTTGCATACAGCTTGATGGCATACATCAAGAATGTTTCCTTCGTTATCGCCATGTGACCCTCTCCGTACGCGAACCTCATCGACTCCTTGCTCATATCAGAGTACACAACAGTTCCGTAGTATGCACATACTTCGTCGCCAACATTAAATGTCTGTTCAGCGAAGAGCCCTCTTCCTGCATTTGGATGCTTAATCAGCGATGGTCGAACGCTCAATTTTTTCGCAACACAATCGTGTGCCCGCATCACGCGAGGGTTTTCAGTTTGCAACCAGCGGCGCAGGGAAGGTGGCCAATAATGTACCGGTTTCTCCATGTGCTCGTGCGACGCAATCGACTCTGGGCACAGCTGCCAGAGGTACTGTCGAATATATTTCGGGAACCTCTGGTACAGGGGAAGGCCAAGTGGGGGTTCGATGATCCTGCGTTCCCTCTGTGTACGCATCGTGACAGAGGGGGACGCCAAGAACTTCTCCGCACTCTGTTTCGTTTCTGTCGTGACCCTCATGTCAGTGTTGTTTGAAAGAATTACACGTGACATGACTGCACACAGCTTTGGAAGCGATCGTGCCACACACAATTTGTCCATGTCACTGCCGACGAAAACACGGTGCTCAGGCAAGCTCATAGCTGCTTTTCCCGTTGCGAAAGTGCCAGAGAATGGATCGACAACAATATCACCAGGCTGTGAATGCTGGCTGATCAACTCCATCATGAGAGCGACGCTCTTCTGCTCTGCACGAACTCTGACCGTAGCACCGGTTGTGCTCCTTGTTCGCCACACCATTTCATTCGAATCGATGGCCGGCATATTGATGGTGACGTTGCACCACGCCGGGTACGTGCCGTCCATGTATCCGTGGTTCCTATAGGCCACCATCTCGCTTCCGGTCTTGAACGGAACACCTCGCTTCCAGAAGTGGATAGCGACCTCTGCCATGTTCATGCGTTGGTACCTCTTCCGCCCCGGCATTTGATAGAGGTGCCCAGGTAATCGGACAAACAACAGAGGTACCTCGTCAACGAAAAAATTGAATTCCGAACGACGTCCTCCTCCTCCTCGTCCTCCTCATCCTCCTCATCCGCACTTTCTTCGCCACTGTGCTGCGATGCTTCGGAGCCCGAATTCATGGACGTAACCTCTTCTTCATCCGACCCGTCATCACTGGCAGCAGCATCAGTTGGGCCTTCTGACTGCAGTCCTTTGTACGTTTCCAAGTAATGGAACCATTCGTAGAACTGCAAAACGGAGCAGAACACGATGCCGTGGCCACCAGGGCGCAACAGCTCGTCAAACACTTCGATGCTAGCCTGCATATCTTCTGCAGTTAGCCTGTCGTACGAAGAGTTGGAATCGTTCCTCTTACGACGAACATTGTAGGGCGGATCAGTCAGAATGAGCTGAACGTTGCCCGTGATGGGCACGTGTTCTCGGCTCTCGTCGGCACTGACCAAATCTTCGAAAGGGACGTCGTACACCCGGCAATACTGACTCATTTTCGAAAGAAAGTCCTTTGCGAGAGCCTGCCCTTCACTTTCCTGCTCTTCTGTCGCATGGGGTGACGGTGACGGGGGAGACGGCCCTTGGGCAGTAAGACTGGTCCTCCCAGGTCCAAGTTGAAGCCTGGTTGTGTGTCTTGTCGACGGAACCAAACCTCTCCCTCCTGTGTTGCGACGAGTGGGAGTGTCATCAACCGGCTTGGGGACCTTTTCTGCGTCCGCGGCTTGTGGTGCCGGGCGGAGGACAGCCATAACGTCTTCGTCGAGGGTGTCAAAGTACGCTGGCAGCTTGTCCGGATTTCCGCTTGACAAGTATATTTCCAGCGCCCCCCAGCGGTCGGACTCCGGCCAGGTGTACAGGTCCGGGTTGACGATAAGAAACTGCAACCGGTCGAAGAACTTCCTCACAAGGTCCCTAAATGCACTGTGCTGCGCACTGGTTCTTGTCTCTACTTTTCCACCATATCCATCAGGATGAGATAGAGGAGCTTTGTCGTGGTAGAGATCTAGCTTCTGCTCCATCGGTGCGAATAGACCTTCATCGAGCACGTCAAACCAATGCTCACTGCTGTCGAAAATGATGTACGGCGCCATCAACTCTTCGAAGCTGGAAAACTTTGCGGCGAAGGCCACATCGGTCCAAGCATGGTATAAAACTTGAACCACGTAACAAGCTCGATTAGTGCTTTTCCGATGGGCTGGGACGCGTGCGGCTTCGTTCCCCTCTTCGGCCGCGTCGCCTATTCGGCGACGCGGCAGGTTCTTGTTGTGATTTTCGGATGATAGACAACGCTTGGAAATACATCATACCTCGAACGTTTCCGGTGGAGCAAGAACGAAGGCGCTTGGTTCCCGGCGCT
>JALQPE010000425.1:0-49763 GCA_030407315.1 Asparagopsis taxiformis | reverse complement strand
AGTGCTGAAGAATGTATGCAAAGATGCACGCATCTTGTCAACGAGGAGGGGCAGCGGAGTGACGAAGAGGGAAAGCGATTGAATGGGCTGAGGACACAGGGGATGAGAGGAGAGAGAATGGGGTGAGCAAGGCATTTAATAGGTCGGGGCAGAAACGAGAGCGTCTTAACAAGGAGGATGGGAAGAAAAGATCAGCAGTATTGAAGGAGGCTGCACGAAAAGCTGTAGCCGGCCTAGCACAACGAGCAGGAGTGTCTAAGAGGCGTGCGTTCCGAGCTCTGCGGAAGGAACGCGGCAATGTTGAAAAAGCGATAAAGACCATCATGGGAAAGAAATGAGCGCACATGTTTGCCGTGAATTTGCATTTTGCAATACAAAATGCCAAGTTGGTTTGTATTGAGTCAACTTATCGGAATTTTGGTCATTGTTACAGAGCGTTGAGGTGCGTTATCGTTGAAGATGGCGTGTGGATCAAAGACGGAGCTAATCTATTTTGATGAGGTCTGCGCTCTGTTTGCCAGTTTGCTATTAGTGAATCGCGGGCGGCCAGCGGAAGCGTAGGACGAGCCTGTCTTGATGCGGTACGTGGACGCGAGACGGGCACTTTAGGCGCGTTGGCGGCGTCTGCGAGCGTCGGGAAAGCCGTTCCAGCTGAGGTTGGTGCAGTCGGTTTGTCTGTCGCATTTTCTATTATACGCGGTGCGAGAGACGAGTGTCAGAGGCTACGGATTGAATTTGGGTGAGTTGAGGACATTGAGCTTACCTTGGTTTTGTTGGGCTTGTGATTTGATCCAGCCACTGAACTTTTCGGAATCATCATTACCTTCATTAATGAGTTCTTTGTCCTCTACGTCTCTGCAGTTGGAAATAGAAGGAAGTTTGGTGTCAGTGGGCTGGCTGAAACGAGGATGTGAAATGGTGGATAGGCGAAGGGGTACCTCTTGAATTCAACAACTGTGCGACCACCTGTATTGACCTGTGCACCTCTGGGATCGTCAATTTCGATCCAGCCATCGTCCGGCTGCTTGGGTGGCGGTACTGGTATGGTTTCCACTGGCACTTGGTCTACTTTGGGTGCTTCTACTGTGGCTGCAGCTTGGGCACTTTTGAGACCGGCGCGCTTCTTCTTGCGGTCCTTCTTTGCGAAGAAATCGTTGAGGTCTGACATGTTGGCGGCAGTTGAAGAGGGTGGTGGACGGGCAAGGTAAGGGAGAGGGGAGTATTTAGGTCAAAGGCGTAGTGAGGTATGCCAAATCAAATGCGAGGTTACTACCCGAATTAACGTAAGCGCATTGGATGTGCGTGCTGGAGTCCAATGATAAGTCGAATACTTTTCAAATTATTTCGATTCGCATACGACTGGAGCACTAACGCAGATCTCCGTCCATACACCATCAACGTCGCTTCCAAGATCCCGCGCGCCATCCAATCTCCGCGTCGACTCCCGCAATCAGCCCACCCTCCTCCCTCCTTCCAATGTCGACCTGATCCTCCCGCGCCCGCTGTACAGTCCCAGAGGCATTTCGCACTCCCCCCCCTTAGCTGCCAGCAATGTTCCAACCGCCCACAACCTCTCCGGCGTTTGCACACGCGCCAACACTTCTCTCCCGTCCCGCCGCGCTCCGCGCCTCATCATTCCACAATCGCCCATGCCGCATCACCAGTCCGCGCCTCCCCTCCCTCCCCCGCCGCCGTCCCATCGCCCCATTGGCAACCGCCAGTGCCGACTCTGCGCGCGGCGGCGCGACTCCGCAGCCCAATCTCCCCAATGATAACGCCGGCGCGTCCAAAAAGCGCCTCGATAAGAAGAAGAAAATCTCCCTCTTCGGTCTCTTCTTCCTCTTCATCACCTATGCCTGGTCCGTCGTCCTCTTCATCCCAATGCTCGTCATGCACCCATTCGTGCTCTGCTTCGATCGTGGTCTCCGACGCTTCCACGACTTTATCGCCACCACCTGGCTCAAGGTCTCCCTGGCGACCGTCTTCATGACCCCCAAAATCCACGGAATTTCCAACATGCTCCCGCCCGGCCAGGTCGGCGTCTACGTCGCCAATCACACCTCGTATCTCGACATCTACTCGTTCGGCTACCTCAATCGTCGCATGCGCTTCCTCTCCAAAGCAGAGGTCTTCGATATCCCCATCGTCGGCTGGGCCATGCGCATGACCGGTAATATCCCCGTGCGTCGCATGAATCGTCGCGGACAAATTGAAGCCTTTCGTAAAATGGTCGCCTGCGTCCGCGTCGGTCTCTCCCTTGTCGTCTTTCCAGAGGGCACTCGCAGCGAGACAGGAAAGCTCAGACGCTTTCAGTCCGGCGCATTCCGCTGTGCAAAGCAGGAGAATTTGCCCGTCGTCCCCGTCACTATCCTTGGAACTCGCGATTCTATGCCGTCCTATGCTTGGGTCCCCCTGCGATTCCCCCCAACTCCTATTTCACTTGTCATCCATCCGCCCATTGAAACTGCAGACAAATCAGTCAGTGAAGTGCAGGACTTGGCCTTCAAGGCTATCGACTCGGCATTGCCACCAGAGATACAGACCAGACCGCCACTAAAACATAAGTAACCTTTGCTTTAGAGCATCATGTTCAGTAACAGAGCATAGTTTATTCTCCTACTTAACTACAGCGCCATGGCATGTTGGCATCCCACTCCCTTTGGTCAGTTGCCCGTCTTGTGCAATCTTCTTAACGTGCCAGTGAGCTTCTAAAGAATCGATATGCATTTTCGTACATTATCTTTCTCACCTCCTCTTTTGAGAAATTCCCAACTGAGTAAACTTGCAGCAAGTATATGTGTGTCAGCAGCCGATATAGATGTGTGGATTTTCCCATCCCAATCACTTCCGAGTGCGATGGAGTCGACGCCACCAACAAGTTGAGATGCATGGCGCACGCTTTTTACAAAGGATCCAACTATATCACCACCGCAGAGAGCTGGTTCGAACAATGTGATGCCAATTAGTCCGCCCGCTTCAGCTATGCGCTTCACCGTATCATCAGCCAAATTTCTCTGGCTTTCACACACACCTGACAATCCGGTGTGCGATATCATCAATGCCGGCCTGGAGTTGAGAGGGATTCCGCGTGAGGTTTGATCAGTTTGTGATTCGTTGACTCGATCATGACAGTTATTTGTGATATTCGATACAACTCAACTTACGTTCGCTTTCGTCCAAATTAAGAATGTCCGACATCATAGCAACAGATGCATGAGCAAGGTCAATAATCATTCCCAAGCTTTTCATTCTGCTAATGACTTTCCTTCCAACTCTGTCAGTCCACACAGACATTCTCCAGATAAAGAACCTCCAACCTAAGACGTAGTCAGTGACCAGAGATCATCATACAATTCACGTTAGATCATTGGTATTGTTTTGGACTGTCAAGGCGTACCTATCATATGCATGGTATAGATGCCACTCACATACCTCCGTATCAAAGAAATGTGTCGGTCCCTAGCATAATGGCAACGTTCACAGTCCACGGTTAGAACACACAATATTTAGATACGCGTTGATTATTGAGAGTACAAGTTGAAACCATTTGTTCAAGAGCGCTTGAGGCTTCTGATACGACTTACAGGATTCGGATGCCAGCATCAAAAAACTTGTCAACATTATCGATATCATTCTCCAAACAACTCAAGCCCTCTACAGCCATTATTGCGTGTACCTTGAATTCACTGGACGTATCGTCAAGGTCATTTCCACTCCGTACTATTTTCAACTGTCCAGCGCTGTTTGCAGCAATGCTATGAAGTCGCTCAAACTGGTACAGTACTCTTTCTTTAGCGCTCAACCAAGTTTGGTATGGCCATCGTTCCAGGATTGTTTTCAACAAACACATCAGAGAGCACAGTGGGACGCGCATTCTTTTCGAAATTCAACTTGCGAGGACCGAGTTGACAGCCTGGAGAACACCATCTTTCATAAGTTAGACAATAAGAGAACGACGAACACAGGTGTAGCAGACTTCATAAGAAAACATACAGCAAACACTTGAATCTTTACCCTCCCTTTTACAAGTCTTGGGATATCACCATTCCAACCGGTCGGCTTGTATAGAAGGGGTGTTTTTGAGTAGTCAGCAGGTCGCGTGATGGCCACAGCAAAGCATCACAGTGCAAGTCAGCAACATCAAAGGTATCTGAATACGACTCTGCATGATGGATATATTGCGGAAGAATGGGAAGGGATGCGCTGTTGATGAGGTCTTCCACCAAAATCGGCGTATACTTGAAGAAGCCAGTTAGCAATAGTGCACACACACCACCGGAATCAGTACGCTGATGATTGGTCGCTTAGCCGCGTTGAGAAGGGAGTAAATGATTGCTACAGCACAGAATAAGAATAGTAGAGGGGCAAAAACAGTCTAACAAGACCATAGAAAAGTAAGTATCGCACAAATGGTGAGATTCATCGAAGCTCGACTTTTGAAACCTACCAGGGCTTGCGCAATGATTCTATCGATTCCTTTCGCATTACAACCTCTGTATTGAAATAGAACACTGGTGTCTTGGGAGGACAGCGTGCTTTTGATCAAACGGTATTTTCAAGCGGACCAGCCGCTACTATTCGTAGATATTGGCAAGGGCGTGTATGGCTTCGTCCAGTAAAAGTTGTTCAATAGTTTGCATACCATTTCAACTCCAGCTCAATATAATTTTCTGAAACCGATATTTGATTAGCTCGCGGCTCTATTCTAAAGGTACAATTTCTTGAAAACACAACTGCATCGGAGAAAGAGGATTCTTTAGATGGATTGTAGATACCGAAAGGAACAACCAAGCTCAACACAGTAAGGGCTGGAAGGTCTAGATCGATTGCCTTTTTCATCACCAAGAACACTGTGAATCAGTAGAAGAGACGGTGCGTTGTGAAGCACAGCCGAGAGCATGCATGTTCTCTAGTATAACCGATTCATACATCTATTCCATGGCAGTTAGATTGTTAGCAGATCAGAACATCTATCCTACTTGGATGATTCGGGCAGGTAACGCTGTGGAGGTGAAATACCTCTGCGTTTCCAGACAATCCTGAGATTGGTAGCTACGAATCCCCTAGAAGATTTCAAAGTCAAGTCGCTCATTACGCCGCTGCGTTGAATGCAACCTATCTGATTCAAGATTATCTGACTGTAGAATTATGCACTGCAGAAGTATGACGGTGCAGATGACTCTTCTTCTTGAAAGTAGAGGAACATTCTGAGCAGGCGTAGGGACGCTCATCTGTATGACGCATGCGTACGTGTTCGGACAGTCCATTTCGGAACGGGAAGGAAGCATCACATTGATGGCATCGGAAGTTTCTCTCCTTCAGATGGATACTTTTCACATGCTTATTCAGGTTTCCGCGCTGTGAAAGCCACATTGGAATGAAACGTTAGCAATTATGTACACTATGAAAGGAATACACAGTGTGGCGATGAACATACCTCACCAACTTGAGACCACAGTTGTCGCATCGGAAGTCACGTGCTTTCATGTGAACAGTTAATTTATGCTTTCTGACGTCGGCCTTTTGTGTAAAGCTGGATATGGGATAGGCAGGAAATGGATGTTGGTTAGCAAATGCTGTAGCAAAGTAGGAAGTACCAGTGAATAGCTCACCTTTTCTCGCATAGTTCACAAGAATATGGCCTGGATGGGAACTGCTACTGGATCTAGCCGGAAGAACTTCAGTTGCAGGCTCGTTCAAGAGAGACTGGATAGTCATTCTTCGGTTGGATGAATTTTCTGTGATAGCCATATGCTGGAGAGCGTGAGCGGACGGGTAGTTGCGCTGCGGATAGTTGGTGAGGAGGTGGGAAGCTGCAGTAGTGAGGGAGCAATGGCGGCGGCGGCGAGGTTAATATAGTGTTTGATAGTGTCGGGGATAGGGTAGGGATAGAAATGTACGTTGGCACGAGCTGGTGGGATGGATAGTGTTTTGGTTTGAGCTTTTACGCGTCAGAACATCACGGTGTGCGTCTACAGGCTGTCGAGTTGACGAGCGAAACGATTGGATATCTAAAGTAGTGAAGCGTGGACGCACGATAAGGTCTGATGGAATATTAGGCGGACGACACTAACGAACACACTCCAGCAGGGCGCAGGGCGTCGGACTGAGCGGGTGTGAAATTGATGTGACTGCTTGGGCGAGGTAAGGGCGAGGGGCGCGAGCCTGTCGGACAGTCGGAGGGTGGTGGGGTGTAGTCGGCTGATGTTTCATTAGAGAATGTGGATGTGTGCTGAGGTGATCCTTTTTTTAGAATGGAGGCTGGAATCGAGTGGCGGACCGTACGCATATTGTTGGGCTGGGTGTGTTGGGCAGATTTGAAATGAAATGGAGGGTTGCGGAGTGGACGTGGACCTCGGGGTTACATTTGAGCGCCAATGGCAGGGGTGAGGCATGTGCAGTTATTGAGCTTAGTGGTCGTACCGTGATATATTGTGGCATCAGAGAGAATTGATTATTAAAGTGTGGGACGGGCGCTGGGCATTGTGGAAAAGACAAGTTGTAGTGGCGATTGAATGGATGAAAGAGGAGTTGTTTTCTGTGGCAGTGCGGAGCGAGTAGGTTGGATGCTACACTACTGTATGTTACGTGGGTGGGCGGGGGCGGTGCGGCGCGGCGCGGTGCGACGCTGTGCTGCGGCTGGCTGCGCAGCGTAGCACGGCACTGCACGGCATGGCACAGCGCGAAGCTTTACTGCGTGCGTGGGCGGGCGGGCGTCTGTCGAGAGTGCGACAGCACAGGTCGAGTAATTCAGAGTGTGTTAAGGGACTTGGGGAAAGAGACTGACTGACTGACTGCATGTGCAGATCACAATTATATCTTTCACTAAAGTGAATACAAGGAAGCAACGAATAAAGCTGCAGAGGACGGAATAGGACAAGAGCGAAATGATGGATGAGCAGCGATGGATCGCTGGTCACGGTGGACATACAAGGCAAAAAGCGTATCAACGGTGCCGGCGCCTGTGAGGACCGCGCCAGACGCTGCTCATCCGATTTCACTGGCGCGCGCAACACCCCATCACGCGCTCAGCAATTGCACGACACAACTTGCCACACGTGTACACCGCCATCGGTCGATGCCAATTTGAAGAATCGATTCTTCTCCATACTTGTTAGATAGATCCACAACTTTTATATATGTACATAGTCAAACCGTTTTAACAATCCACTTCAATCACCCACCCTGTCTTTTCTTGCGTTGATCACCCCCCCCCGCGCGACGCACTATCCCCCGCTATCGAGACACAACGTCTTATCAATAGTCTAGCTCATTAACTCGAGACATCACCCCGCTATGCTCCGTTCAAAATTGGATCGCCGCGTGCCGCTCACTGCCACGCCAGCACACACTTTGCTGCGGAAAGCATTATAGAATGATTGGTTACCTGCTTTTTCGTGCACGGCAATTCAACGTTTCTACCACAGATCGCCTCAATTCAACGCTGCAGTGATCATCCAAACTCAGCTTCTATCGAGACATGCGCCAGTAGAGGTAAACCGCCGATCAATTCATTCAGCATAGTTACAGTTAAACGATAATAGCCAGCTCCAATCGCACCGTGGACACGCCTAGGGAATGCACCGAGCCGCATCTTGAGAAACATTCACCATGGATCCACTGGATCGCCGCGTTGGACTTGTCGCGCTTCCACCGCCGCACCTAATGGACGTTCCTCGGTGTAACGTGAGGTCACCCGTTGTACTATTTTGAATTACACACCGTGAAATTAGATACAACTCTGAAAAACCTGACAGTCGAGTGGCTATATTCTGGAACATTTGTTACATCGTCGTGCGAGAGCTAGCACAGATAACAACTGTTACTTGCTTAGCCGCACCATCTATCGTTGCAGCGAGCGTGCAACATGTGTAAAACCATTTCACTTTACACCACAGGAGTGCAGTGGAACGTAGTATACACAGTTTGGCTTCCAAATTCAATTTGTGTTGCACCACCAATCATTGCAAGCGCCCAATGGCTCCAGCGCAGCACACTATTACCTGGAACGTGAGTCATTGTGAAGTGTAATCCTCGAGGTTACCCTTATAAGCCGAGCGATTACACAACCGTAGGGTTGGGTACCTCCTGCTGAGAGTGGCACCGCATTGAGAGAAATTCAATAATTGGAGCAAATGGCGTGAGCGTCACAGTGGAAGATACACATTTGCTGCCATGTGCGCGTACAGTTGATACAACAATACATTGCAAGAGAAGCTGGAGAAATACGGCCGGCGTCATTGTGTCCAACACTCAAAATGTTGCGAATCTGGCGTTGTATTGATTGGCGCTCCAGCTTCCATGGTAGAATTCATCTGCTCGCATCTTTGACGGTTATGTCCCTTTCGTGAGGTCTGCCTTGCGCCACAGCGACGCTATTACAAAATTGAGTAGCTGCGTTGTGTTGTGTTCTGTTCTGTTCCACGAAGCGGCTTGCACGCGGCGGCTTTGCAGTATATACATGATACGGCAACTCGTTATGTTCCAGCGCTGTTACAGTATATACAAATGTGAAGCGTATCGACGCGACGGCAGGCCAGCCGCTAATGTGTGCAGGGAGACGAGCTTGAAGTTGAATTCGTTGCGAGTTGCAGCAGTAACAATCCAGGCATGTCACTGTGGAAGCATTCATTCAGGTAAGATGAATTCAGATACAACCTCTTCAGTGGTCGATACGCCACGCGGTGCACGGTACAGGCCACACAAGACGGCAGTTGTTCTGATGTCAGAGGCGACAAGAACGTTACAGTTTAGTGGGCAACACGTATCGCGTGCGGAGATGCGAAGCGCAGAAACAAGCTGGACGGCGGCGAGGAACGGAATGCATGTAAGCAATGTGTAGCACAGCGATGTACACCAAGAGCGACTGTCGTTGGCGGATCTATTGCGCTGTGATGTTTATTACCCGAAAGGACTCGAGCTGGCGACTGCGTTGTGCGCGTGCGACGCAGCGTGTCGGCTACGTATGTTACCCTGCGTTTCAACGCTGCCGTTAGCAAAGGTGTCGATCGACGAATAAAGATGCATAAGTGTCCAGCTCCAGTTTGGACGCGTTGGCGAGTACATCTTGAGGACAGTTGTCATAGTTTTGTCAACCTAAATGTCACCTTGGTTTCCAATTACCACCCTTGTTCAAGCAGCTCGTCATCGTCGTGCGACCGTCTAACATAATCGATCCGTTGCATCGGCTTGGACGTTTGTTGTGTATACGGCATATGCATGTCGATATCGTGCGCTCGTATTATCGACACGTTATGTTGCAATTCAATTGACCGATTTCAATTCCATCGACTATCTTCTTACCTGCTTGAATCTATGTTTCCAAACGACATCTGCCGTGCGCTAGTACGCTTTGGACATACCGGTCAAACGTGCTTTTCATGACCAAGGCAAAAGCTCGAACTGAATCCGTATGAAACATGTCTAAAGCGGCGCATCACCACCACTCCGAATATCTCCCTCTACGATCCGCCTCTATCCACGCGGACGCGGCCAACTGCGGTCCACACAATTGGGCACCTATCCGAATCACACGTTTATGCTTTGTCGAAACTATGACACTGCAGTTGCATTGATGACAAACCAATTGCAACACAGCCAAAGTATAGAAAGGCGGCTGCATGGCTTGTTTTGCTCGAAACGTTTGTTGGAACAAGGTACACATGCGTGCAACATATCGAGAATGGCAAGTTGACGACAGCGACCCACCCAATACTAGCCGTTGGTATATAGGATATAAGCGGAGGTGATTCTACGAGTACCTTCACTTGGAGCGAACAAACAGCTACGGTACATCTGTAACACGTGACAAAGATAGCAATGCTCCGCGCAGGTAGTAGCATGAATGGCATTACATGGAGCCAATTTGAAGCAGCACGCAAGTGTTGCGATAGTTGAACGAGTCGACACAACACCTGCGTGCGTGGTATGCACGCGGAGGCGAGTAACTGATGTCCCAAGTTGAGAATTGCCAATATACAAAACTCAACCACCCATCACAAGGTGCACAAGAACACGTCACAAACGTGTGCAAACCTGAGCGACCGGACGACGACACAGTCCAGAGCGGCCGAGCAATTGGGCAGAGTCGACGAGTGTGAAATTGCGTGCGACTCAGTAATGGATGCAGTTGTTGTGTCGGTCACATCGCGCTTATCTTTGAATCAGTCCATTTTGGTCCAGTCCATGCACTGCCATTTCGACGCCGATTATGAAAGCAACAATGGCCAGGCGACCAGATTGATGCAGTACCATGTCACTATCACAGCTCATGTTTGTATGTAACCCAGTTGTAGCTCATCATACACTCTATCGCAATCAAAATAGTCGCCTCGAAGCGGCTGCTGCCCGGCCCTACAGTACGGCAGCAATGTATGTTACACTTTCAACATGTCAACTAGGGTAGAAATTATGATAATACCACAGCATACTACACCGCAGGCTACCTCGTGTACACACGTGGCACTCTAGCTTACAGTCGTGAATGTTGTTGCAGATATAGCATCGCGGCCAATAGCGTCGCAAGAATTCACATTGATTGTCTTTGTGAGTGAACAATTGGTCGCTTTGTTGTCCCAAACCATGTATATTTGATCTGCGTTGCTTCCAGTACGTTAATTTCAGCGCTGATTACAGCAACGCTCGATGCAACATCGCTTCGTCATGTCAGTGACGGCCAGGAATTACAGCCAATTTCAAACCGCAATCGGCGTCGATTTTAACGTACGTAACATCTAGGCTCAGTCCCGCTTTAGCAGCCAATCCGCTGCCGCCCATGAAACATACCATCTACCTTGCACCCGTTCACCTTGCTGCATCCCCATTCCACATGAATAAACACAACATTCACTACGTATCAACCCGCCGCCCTCTATCTCCTCTTGTTTCCACTTTTATCATCACACGTCCAAATCTATATTGTTCCATGTCCCTACTGCAATCCTCTATTCGTAGACTTCTTTCCCCTCATGGTGGATCGATCATACGATGTAGGTAGAGCTGTAAGGAACAATCTGGACGTTGAGGTACATGTACACTAGCATAGCGACCGTATGCGCTCAATCAGCCTAGAACAACGCGAGACTACAGTCGTTTAATTGTTCACATTGCCAAACTACAAGCCAGAGATTGTCTCGGGATTTAGCACGAAGTGAGTCAAGCAAGCGACCAAGAAAAAGTAGTGATGCGATGCGAACAATAAGCGCGCATGGCATCCACATCCCATGCGAAAATTGTCAACGAGTCGGTCCATGTCTTATGTCATCAAGCACGTCTCGAGATGATTAAAGAGGGTTTCGAACAACGTGGGTAAAGTCCACTGGACAGTGAATACTATTTCCATGAGCAGCCCCAAAGTAGCTCAACACGCACTGGTCGTGGCTGGGTGACTAATAAGGCCAAAACAGGGGATTGCTTATATGCACAACAAGTCAGTGAGTGTTTTGAGCCGGTTGGCTCCAAATTGATTGTTTTCTCATGTAAGCTTGAAATGTTTTTCAAGCGAAGACAGGGCGATTTAAAATAGCAAAGATTAGCTTGGTGCAGATTTGTCGTCGTGCCTGTGTGTCAAGACAAGAGAGGTCGACTGGCTGGGCCGATCGACCGCTCAGCCAGACGTGCATACAGCGGACACTTGGTCTACACCACAGATCTGTGCGTATGCATGCCCTTTGAGTAGCAGCTCTGCTGCACGGCACGGCATACACCTTGGTGGGTGTGACAAATTGTAATCCCAAGCTTGCGTGTGAATGCGAGGAAGGATGAGTACGGAATGGCCCAGATTGCATGCGGCATTCGGCTGTGGGAATCGGGGTGGGATTGAATTATGTCTATCCGATTGAAAATGATGTGCTGTGCCTGTCGTGTCCACATGTGCGTCCAATTCATGGCTGTGAAAATTAACGCGGTCGTGTCCTTTTTCTCTCGTGGGCGGCGTAACAAGGGAGATACGAACAGGTTCGAACGGCCCACAAACCGTCTCGGATCGGCAGCGGGCGGCGCAACGAAGCATATCTATGCAACAGGCGTGTTGCAGCGGCGCAATCCGCGCAAGACGAGTCGCTCGCGAAAGATGAGCGGCGCGATACATCACGCAAATGCGACAGAAATATCCATGGCGGCGGTTAGTTGAAGACCGACAATCTGTTGGCGAGTGAACGGGTAGAAGCACAAAAAACGCCACCAAATCAGTTGCCGGCCCTCGACGGCCGTGGCTACATCATATTCATACTTGTGCACCATCGCAACAGCACGTCTACTGGTCGTACTGTTCATACCAAAGTCCGTGTGACCAACGACACCGCACCGTTGCAACTGGATGCGCCGTGTTTTCTTTCAAACGCGATGTGTGAGCGGACGCGTGCGGAGATCGAGATAATCTCGGTGCGATGGGGCACCAGAACCGGCCTCCAATTGATGGCATTGCGTGCGAATGGGTGTCGTGCGTGCGTATGAGTCGGACGTCAAGTTTGAGTACACCTTCACTGTCGAGCCAATATCTTACCGTTTTGCATGCCTCAGCAAGCGCAGTAGTGGTCCAGACGATGATTGGTCGGGTGAAATACAAGCCCATGCGGTTGATAACGGACCAAGAGAGCGGGGCAGAGCGGGCTTGTTGTATATGGCTCGCACATAATTCATCCGACTCGATGCGACGACGGATGCAGTCAGTCAAACGGCCGGCGCGCCCACTTGCCCGCGCGCGCGCGGCGGATCGGCGCCTCGCGGCTCGGCGTGCCGTTGGCTCGGGGGACGGCACACATCGATAGCGCGCACAGACGGCGGTGTAGGTTGTGTCCGCGGATAGTACCGGGCCAAGACAACGGCCCAGTTGCACGAGGTGGGCACGACGACCATACAATGACGCGTAAATGGCTGGGAGATAAAGTTGAAAATTATTTGGCGAGATTGCCCTGCGGCACCGTAGCCATATGTGGCATAGAAATCGTGGTCAGTATGCGTCAGCGAGTGCAGCCCGAGAGCGGCGATGGCCACGGCGCTTTACTTTTGATCGTTTGATACGTTTTGATCTGCCAGTATGAGGCGCTTGAAATTGAAATGATATTCTAGGGTTGGGAAAGCGAGCGTCTCATTCGAGATTGGCGGCACAATGTTTGTTTTCATCAAATGGGCCGTGGCGGGAGGCGGACACAAAGCGCCATCTCCGTGCCAAGAGATACACCTACACTATTCATACATGCGCTTGGTTCCACACTAAAATTTTACACCAATCACAACCCAATTGAAACTTTAAAGCTCCCACCACTCGTCCTCCCGCACGTCTCCGCCGACTCCCTTCGACCCTCCATTCTCCCTTTCCCCGCATTCCCCCTTCCATTTACTTACCATGCAAACGCACTCTGCCGAACTCACTGCCGCGCGCGCACGAATCGCTGTCCTGGAACGCGAGCTCCAGGCTCTTCGCAGTGCAACAGCTACACCAGACCTCGAAGTAGCCCCCCACACCGCTGGAACTATCCCGCTCAAGCCCGTTCGTCCGCTTCTCAAGCCCCGCCCCGCCGTCATGACCCGTCGTGCATCTGCCGCCGCCGCAGCCATGGATAAGCTCGATCATTTGACACTCGATGACGCACTGTCAGCCGGTCTCAGTGAGCACAGTTCCTCACGTCGCGTTTCCTCCTCTCCGTCTGATCACTCCTGTTCTAGCACCGATAATCGGTCCCCGTCACCATCATCGCCCAAAACCGCCATCCGTTCCCCATCCACGATCCAAAACACTGACCGAACCGCCCCGATAATTGAGGCTGTCACCCCGGAAATCACCGCTTCCCCCGCACCCAATCACAGCAAAATCATCTCAAACGCCGACCGCAAGTTGCTTTCATCGCCCATAGTGCCCACCACTTCCTCCCACACTCCACCCTCCCGCAAGGAGCAACCGTCTACTAACACCACCCCGACGACGACGACCTCATCACCCACTGTCGCGGCCAAACCCACCAATCCCCCCAAATCACCTCCCCCAAGCCCGCATCCTCATCCCAACGTCGCCGACCACCCCCACTCCCGCTCGTCAAAACTTCCTCCACTAAAAAGGAAAGGTACAACCTCGTTGCAAAATGTACAGAGCCCAAACCCGGCCAGACTCGCTACTGGACTGATGAAGAGCACGAGCGTTTCCTCGAGGCTGTAGCTGAATACGGAGAAAAGGCATACGTGGCCATTTCCAACTATGTAGAGACCCGCACTCCCAAGCAAGTACGAACCCATGCGCAAAAGTTCCAGATGAAGATGGCCCGCCTCGCCAAGCAGAGCATTGAGGCCGGTCAACCCATTCAAATGCCCGCTGGCATGCGCCCGATTGTGCAGTTGCCACCGGACGTCAAGCCGCTTGTACTCACAGTCCCTCCAGCTCATCCGATTGGATCGTCCAATAATCCATCGGTATCTGCCGTACACAATCCTGTACCCATCGTTGTCGTACAACCGCCTCATCAACAGCAAGGGGCGCGGAAGAGTCAATCGAAAAAGTCTCCATCTGTTGAGAAACAGGAAAATGCTCCCATGGACGTAGCATCAGCAGCTTCAGATGAGAGTTCCTCGGCACTTACCGACCCGTATATGAACTACATCGGGGGGACGGCAGATTCAAAAGTTGAAATGGACCTCGAGAATAGCTTTGCCGCAAAGCTCTCGCAGACCCTTCATGACTCGTCAGTAGCAGATTCAAGGGACGGTGATTTTCTCATGTCGGATGGTGGAAGCAATGACTCGACAAGCATGGATGGTGACGATGACTTAGAGGATCTGGAAAAGTTGGAAGACGGTGATCTGTCTCTTGCGCCTTTTTCCAACGCCTCCGATAATTGGTTGCTACCAGATGCCCCCGATTCTTCGTCAGTATAGATATGTCTCGCACGCTCGGATCTCATGATTGCATATCCGTTTTCGAAATTCCCTTTCTTACAGCATAGTATTGTTGGTGAACATAGCATATGACTGTTTGGCATTCCCAGTCAAGTCACATCGTACATAAAAAGTGTCATTGAATTCACAGATGCAGATCGCGATTGCTGTTATGTTTTTGTACGATAAGAATTAAGTTGAACATCATTGTCTGAAGTTTAGCCTACTGACACCACAACCACATATTTGCAATGGAGCGGCCTAGGGTACACCGCACGATTGATGGCCGAATCCAGCTGCAACTATCAATCTGAAACGGGACTAAAATTTATATTCTAACCTCACCCGTATTATCCTTGGTGAGAATATCTCCACGTTCCCGCAAGGCGGGCTGCACATGTTCATTGATAAAATCCTCCACTTGTTCAGGTGCTCTGCCGACAAACTTGGTCGGGTCACACAAGCTCTCAAGGTCCGCATGAACGGCTTCAAAGAGAGGGTCATCAGCGATGCGCTGCAGCATATCGTTTTGCAGCCCCTCATCTTTGATACGAGCACCGGCAGCGATGGAATGCACTCGAATGGCTTCATGTAATTCCTGTCTATCACCACCGGCCCTCGTCGCCGCCATAAGAATGGTTTCAGTGGCCATGAACGGTAGCTCCTCCTTGAGATGTTTTGCGATTACTTTTGGGTGAACCACGAGACCTGACGAAACGTTCATGACAAGCTGCGCAATGGCATCAGCAATAAGGAAGGCCTCGGATACGGACAAACGGCGATTGGCGGAATCGTCCAAACTGCGCTCCAGCCACTGTGTGGAAGCGGTTTCTGCTGGATTAAGTAAAAGACACTGTAGGAATCTTGCGAGCGAATTGATTCGCTCACAGCGCATTGGATTTCGCTTATAGGCCATTGCACTAGAGCCGATCTGGTTCTTGGCAAACGGCTCTTCAATTTCTTTCATGTTCTGCAGCAAACGAATATCGTTGGCCATTTTTGCGGCGCTCTGTCCAATCCCGGCCAACGCGGCCAAGACGGTGAAATCTTGCTTGCGGGTGTAGGTTTGGCCTGTGATTGGCCAGCAGGATGAGAAACCCATTTTGGAAGATACGATCTTCTCCAAGCGTTTGATCTTGTCATGATCGCCATCAAATAGGGCGAGGAAAGAGGCCTGAGTGCCCGTTGTACCCTTTACCCCTCTCAATTTGAGTTCATCACGAACCTGCTCGAGACGGAAGGCATCATACATGATGTCCTGTAGCCAGAGACAAGCCCTCTTTCCAACGGTGGTGGGCTGAGCGGGCTGAAAGTGTGTGAAGCCCAATGTGGCGAGGTCCTTGTACTGCAATGCAAAGTCTGCCAGATTGGAGACACAGAGCCACAAATTGGGGATGAGAATGTCTAGAGCATTGCGCATCTGCACGATTTCAGAATTGTCAGTGACGAAACACGACGTGGCACCAAAGTGAATAATGGAACGTGCAATGGGCACTTGATCACCCAGGGCGTGCACGTGGCTCATGACGTCATGACGCAGCTTTCGCTCGTAGTGGTCGGCGAGCTTGAGGTCTACATCGGGCGCGTTACGCAGCGCCTCGACCTGTTCTGCGGAGACTTCAAGTCCGAGTTGATGCTGCGCCTCGGCGAGGGCGAGCCAGAACTGTCGCCAGAGACGGAAGCGAGTGAGGTCTGCAAAATTGACGCGCATTTGCTGCGAGGCGTAACGGGTGCCGAGCGGAGACTTGTAGTTGAGCTCGTCATCTGGCGGCGAGACGGGTTCCATGCTGGCGATGCCCATGGTGCAACGACGGGTCGGGTGCAAGCGGAGGGAGCGACGGGCTGGTTTACAGCGGGGCAGAGAATATGGAGGCGACGTGGGACGGGCTGGCGTCGGGTTGGTCGGCGTGGCGATAAATGTGCCGCGATTCATTCATTCAAGGTGCGCGGACGACGGGGCGCAGCAGAGCAGAGCAGAGAGAGTATGTGCAAAGTATTGGTGTCGTTCAGCCATAGGGCAGCGAGAATGTCGGACGAGCACGAAGGCGGATGGAATTGCGTCCGGGGGGCGGCGTGTTATTGCGGACTGTAATGCGGGTGTAAGCGGCGCTGCGCTGTCTTTGGGCTTGAATAGTGTTTCCATTTTTGGGTTGTCAAGTGTGCAAGACGCAGTTTAGATTCCACACCGCCAATCAGATGCCCATGCAACGACGCATACAAAGCAGCATCGTTTCGGCGACTCGTTGAACCGCATCGCTTGTTCAACTGCAACAACTCGCTGTGATGGCCCACGACGACATTGCCGCATCCACCGAGCTCGCACTGCAACAGCAGATCGATTGTTTGCAGACCGAGCTCGCCGCCGTCAAGGCCGAGCTGGCGCGCGAGAAGCAGCGCCGTCACGCCGCCGAGGAGCAGGTGCACGAGCTCAAGCGCGAGTCGACGCTGACGCAGATTCGTATCGAGGAGGAGGAGGAGATGATTTCCAACAAGCTCATGAAGCGGTTGGCCGAGCTCAAACAGGAGAAGGAGCAGATTGCGCGCGCCTCCGAATCCGACTCGGAATGGGTCACCAATTCGCTCAGTCAGCGACTGGAAGAGTTGCAGAAACAAAAGCATAGAATCATTGCGACCGCTGAGGAGGAAAATGAATTTATTGTTAATCGCTTGAATAAAGAGCTCGAGGCGCTGCGCGTGGAGAAATACGAACTGGAACGCAAGGTGCAACGCTTGTCGCGTTCGACGACCCCCGGTGGTGTCACCCCAACTTCGTCCCCCGCCCTCAGTTTGCGTTCCACAGAGGGTAGTCTTTCGCGCAACAGTTCCTACCGCTTGCCCGGATCTGGCGCGATTGTGCCGTCGCCGACGCCCTTGGAGCGTCTCCCGTGATGGCCGCTATATCATTAATTTCATCAATCGCATAATTACCCGCACTAGATGCGACTAACGTTTGTAACCGCATTTTCTGGTAGGTTGCACTCGCCTTGTCAATATTAAACTCAACAACTCCACACATTGCCTCTCCTTTAATATCTACAATCATTCACTCTCCGCTGCCGCCGCTTCAGCAGCAATACGCGCTTCTATATTCCGTTTATGCCGCTCTTTCTTCGCTCTCTTCACGTCCTTCTTCCTCTCCACATTCGCCTCCTGCTCCTCCCGTCGCTTCCTCTTCAGCTCCGCCCTCGCATCTATCCGCTCCTGATCCCTTGCAACCTCCTCCGCATCCTTCTCGATCAAACTATGATACAGCACCGATCCGTCGCACAAGCCTGATTGAATCTTCATAAGCTCCAACGTAAGCCTCGGTCCCACCTCGACCAACTTGAGCGAACTGCTCGCACCTCGGCGCAGCTTCTTCACTGGCTGCGACAACGTCACACTGCTATCAACTTTCGGATCATCCATCTCCGAATCCGAACTGAACACGCCCGGCGCACCGCCTTCCATCATAAGCTGCGACACATCATCCAAATTAGCAAGCTTCGGAATCCTGCCCTTATTAACCATCTTCCTCACCGGTCTCGACAGCCCAGCCGCCTGCACGCGCACATGGTAATGACGAATGTGCACAAGCCCCGATTCCGAATCTCTATCAACGAGCAACACACGTCGCACCGATGCCAACTGCACAGTATTGACATCTATGGGCGGAAACGAATGTCGAAACGTCTCGCCCATGATCGCCACCTCCGGGCTCGTCTTGACGTCCTTGGAAAAGTTATTGAGAACCAGCAATGGCGGCTGCGCAAAATCGACGTCCTGCAGCATGAAGGGGCGCTTTTGCGTAGCGCGCACATCGACACTGAGCGTGTATTGCACGACACGGAATGTCAGCGTGGGGCCCTGCGGCACGCGACCGATGCGCAAATAGGGGCTACGGTCCGTTGCGGAGAAGATCCAAAAGTGTGACACGCCTAGTTGTGTGGCGACAGAGAGATAGTCACGAATATTGTTGCTTTTACGTTCTCGCAGACGCATCGCTGTGTGTGGCATCAGTGCTGTTCGCAGATCGGGAACCAGATCGCGTATGGCTGTCGGAACTTTTCCGCGTCGAAATACAAAACTTCGCGGAATCCCATCTGGTCCATCGTCTCCCTTCGATTTGGAATGCGTGCGCCTCTTGCGTCGCTTGCCGCCGGCTCTACGCGGCATGTTGTTTGTGGATGCGGATGCTGAACGGTGCTCTTGTGTGAGTTGCTTGAGGAGGACCGGCTTGAACGCGAGCGGGTGCGATACCGCACTTGACTTTTTACGCCTTCGCCGTCGGAATTTGAAATATTTCAAAGTAGACACGAATAGAAATTGCGCAATTTCAGACTTGTCATACGTCGCGACAACAGCGGGTATGACAGATGAAAAGCTATTGTTCATATTGTACAGAATAGAAAGTGGGCCCTGCTCATCGCTGCAGCAGCCGCTTGAAGCGACTCGCTTGAAGCAACTCTTCTGCAATCCGCACAAGTTATGCTCCCTCAGCGGTGTTGGAGTGTCGAGTTGAGGTGTTGATAACTTTCACTGTTGGAAAAGCATATATTTTCGTCCAGACATAGTTCGCAATGTTCAAGTATCCAACGCAAGCCAGTGCTCAACAGATGGTTATGTCACCAAGCAGACATTCACCAACAGCAATGTTGGTAGCACAAAGCCGAATTAAACTGATTGGCTACACTGGCGGTACGAGCCGCAAATCCCATCACAAAGTGACGAGATAGGAAACGACACGCTCGCCAGCTAGTAAACGCTCCAGCCCGACTGACTACAATAATCCTCCATGTCACCACGGGCGTACGTCGTGCGCTGGCCAATATTTACTCCCTGTGATATTTCACGAGTATAAACAAACACGTGCGAGCGATACCAGTCAACCAACACATCCGATTATTTCTAGCGTGTTTATATCATGGGCAACTCGTTTTCCAAGCTCTTCGCCAGCCTGTTCGGCCGGCAGGAAATGCGTATTCTTATGGTACGTTGTCAGCGCTTGCTATCGCCGCTTGCACATGGATAGCTGCTATCTCTGACCGACAACGGGTGGATGCACGTGTGTGCATGGGTGACGTGACGTGTTGGCGCAGGTCGGTCTGGACGCGGCTGGAAAGACCACGATTCTGTATAAACTCAAGCTGGGCGAAGTTGTTACGACGATTCCCACCATCGGTTTCAACGTCGAGTCGGTTTCATATAAAAACATCGACTTTACAGTGTGGGACGTGGGCGGTCAGGACAAGTTGCGACCTTTGTGGAGATATTATTTCGAGAATACACAGGGCGTGATATATGTTGTGGACAGTAACGACCGGCAGCGTTTCCCGGAAGCACGAGAGGAGTTGCACAAGATGTTGAATGAGGATGCGTTGCGCGACGCTGTGTTGCTTGTGTTTGCCAATAAACAGGATTTACCAAACGCGGCTGCTCCTTCGGAAATAGTTGGTCAGCTTGGTTTGCCTGAACTTTGTGGACGCGAGTGGTTCATAATTGCTTCCTGTGCGACAAACAGCACTGGGCTGTACGAAGGATTAGATTGGTTGGCCGGCAAGTTGAGGGAAAGTGGCTAGTAGTGTAAACCAAACAGCTGGTAGAAACAAGTGACGGGGCTCTGTACAGCGGGAAACTCAGTTACTTGCTCCGACTGAGTTGCGCCACATACTGTGACTTTAGTTAAGCGAATGGTTATTGTTTGCTACAAATGATGTCTTATTAAACACTGTGACGATTTTGGTGACAAAATTTCTACAATGGATTGTGCTGTTTGTGGTCAATCGAGGTGCCGTTTTGCGCTGATTGGTCGCTTGCATCCTTGTCGCTGGTCGGCGCGACAGCAACAAGCCTGGGGTCCGGCTGATACCTTGTAGGAAGTATGCGATTGCCAGTCTCTTCATTCTCCAAGATTTGTGTCAAAATACGAATGAGATAATCGATGCCATGGACGTAACCATCATCCCGACGCCCGTCCGACAGGACGGTATGCGCAAAGTCAATCATGCGCACATCGACGCGCGCGGGTGCAACGTGCGGCAAAGCGCCTTCGTACACTAGCAGTAGTGAAGAGGAGTAAAAGTAAAAGTGGTGTTGTTCGATAAGTAAGCGGCGTAAGTTACGAATTTTCTCCAGAATGAGTTTGACGCACGTAGTTCGCACGTCGATATTGTCGTGAAAGAACCAAGTAGCTTCAGGCACCAGATCGGTTTCCTTGAGAGTACGACCGTGATACTTGTCGCGAAATTCAAACACGCCTGGGGAAACGTCTGGATGCAGCGCTGCGAATCGAGGATCATGTGAATCTTTGGGGCGTTTGAACGACTGCATGCCTGTATAGCGGACGCCACAGCGGGCAGAAGTGGTTGCATTTGCCTTTGCAATATGTCTACGTCGCTTCTCCTCCGATGCGTCATCATCATAATGGCGGGTACCGATCTTGCAGTCCATGACACAGGGGAGGCTAAAGACGCGATTGATATCCTCGAGGGCGATGGAGAGGCGTGGTTTTTTGGCGGGATGCGAGGCGGACTGTCTGCGGGAGCCCATTTGGAGAGCCCACGGGGAGATAGTGGCGGAGGTTTGCTTGGAGCCGCTAGTGTGACGCCAGAGCATTCTGACGCCTTCGGGGACGGAGGTGGCGCGCGGGAGGGTGTCCGAGGCGTCCGGACGGTCCGAGCAGCGACTGGGGGCGAGATGGAGGGAATTGAGGGCATGGGTGGAGGCGGAGCGCGGGGGAGCGGTGGGGCGGAAGGGCGGGGAGGGATGGGCGTTTGGATGGGGCGGGGGCAGGGAGGGCGAATGAATTGGAGTGGAGGTGTTGGAGAGGTTGGGGAAATTAGTTACGCCGTAGTATTTGGGGGTGACACTGCGAATCCAGGCGAGTTCGGACGGGAGAGCTTGGCTGTAGATGTAGATGTAGAAATCACGCTCCTTCTCAGAGGATGGCTTGAGAATACGGCCTGTTTTGGTCATTGCGAGTTGGCCATGGCCGCCGACTTGGTGCGGGTACGGACGGGCGGTTTGGTCTGCGGGATCATCCATACTGGCCTGACCGAGAGGAATGAAGAGGTGTAGTCATGTACGGGGGCGGGAGTTGGAGGGTATGCGCTGGGCGAGTCCGGGGCGGGTGCGGTGCGGTGTGGTGTAGGGCGTTGAGTGGAGTGGGGCGGTGGTGACACGGGGGAATTGTAACTCGAGAGATTTGCGATATAGTTGACAAACGAGAGCGGAAGTAGACGGTGTGTTGTTGGATCAAGAGATAGGTTTGACGGCGTGCTGCGGCTGCGGCGTGCTCAATATTCGCTGAGGCGGAATCTCCGTATTCTGGACCGATTCGAATGTGCATCTTCTGTAATGCGCGCGCGAAGCAATCGCCCCGATAGGGTCGGGGAGATATGCTACTGTTGGTTGTTGCAGCGCTTGCGTAATGTTTGTTGGTCCGTTGCTTTTTCAACAGATCAAGTCTTGTCGTTTACTACTGCCACTGCCAGTTCATCATTCAACCGTGCACTCTTCTGCGAAACGCCTCCATCTTGATCCGTACGCCCAATCGACTCGCACCCGCTCACAACATACTGTCCAATGTTCTCCACACATTGTCATCCAACTCTAGTAGTCGCTGCATCCATCCACGCCTTGCTCGTACCGTTTGAGGGCCGTTCCCAGGAAAAATTTTGCACGGGAAATTTGTATGCACGTGCACGAAACGATGGAATAGAGACTTTTGATTGGCTCCATATGTTAATATGTTAAACTACTTTTATTGAACTACTGAACTCCTGATCTCTGCATGCGCGCCACTTGTAAGTAGTACGATGGGGAATCACTGAGGTATCCTGAGTGCTAGCTTGTTCTTTTCGGTATCCTAGCATAGCGGAGGATGCCAAGGAGCGGCCGGATCCTCGATCGGACCACGAGTACCCGCCTGTACTTGACCCGATCATACCGGGTCAGAAGATCCTCGTACGTTGTAAAGCTTCCAAACCTCACGTCTAACGCCCATCCCCAGCATTCTCTGTATCTAAGCAGATTGGCACAAGTTCAAACGGTCTACTCATGCGCTCTAATGGAAAGGCGTCCATCCAATCTACCTACAACCGCGT
The DNA here is from genome assembly GCA_030407315.1 of Asparagopsis taxiformis. Classification (NCBI taxonomy): domain Eukaryota; phylum Rhodophyta; class Florideophyceae; order Bonnemaisoniales; family Bonnemaisoniaceae; genus Asparagopsis; species Asparagopsis taxiformis. The sequence continues at coordinate 26,814 of JALQPE010000425.1, read as the reverse complement.
TAATCTCTCCCCCCAGTGGGGAACACAGCAAGCAAAATTTAGAAGATGCGCCTTCCATCGGCAGTGTAGAAGATCAGTCACCATCTCGTGACAATTTGAAGCAGCCGATGACATGTCCGGAGGTTCGAAGGCATGGAAGTGGAACTTTGGATGAGGTTTATTCTTTCTTGCAGTTCTGCAAGCATGGAGAGTTGCGAAACATGAATAAGAGCTGGGGAATGAATGTAGGAGGAAAGAAAGAGGTTTTAGTTGCACGTGCTATGTTGCGAATACTGTCTATAGCTCGGAAGGGACAAGATATTCATGATGTTCTGGTAAAGAACCAATATGTACCTTCACTGGACACGTTCTGGGAAAACAGACGTGTAAAAAAAGACTTAGTTCGAACATTCCCCGGCAAGGAAGAGCTACTCAAGGTTTTAGATGAAAGAGAAAGAAGAACTGTGGAAAGGATGTTTTGTGTTTCTGTGAAGAGAAGAATATTACAACCGGAAGAGTGCAAAGATGCTGCACAAAACAATGCGAAAGACGGAGAAAATACAGGGACAAAACAGAATTGCGGAAAAGGTAACAGGGAAGGGAGCATTCAGTTCTCACTAGGTGAATTTGCAAGACTAATGCTTGTTATCCGCGACGATCAAGTTGCCAAATCTGCAGTTTTGCAGGCAACAGAAGAGGAGCTCAGTAAGCGGGATATGGATATAGGAAGAACAAGAGACTCATTCTGGAAAATTGTTGAAATTCGGTTCAACACAGCTGTTATCACTGAAGGAATAGATCTCAGTGGTCGTGTGGACAACGTGGACGCAACAGCGCCACCATTAGTTCCGAGAAATGCAGCAAAGTTGAGGGCTGTGTATACTGACGCGAAATCAGATTTCACAGAAGCAATGGCGAGGTATAATAGATCAGGTCAGTCTGATCCAGGTCGTTTTCCAAAGTTCTTGAGCTACCTCCAAAATGGAGAGCTTTCCCAAGAATCAAAGAGGGTTTACATCATTTTTTCTGCTGCAGGAGTAGGTTCAAGAACGCAAAACGATGATTTCATCCGTCTCATGTCGAAAAGTATCGATCCGAATGGCTCAGACACTCGTGGTTACGAAGAAGGAATGGATATGAATCCTTCACAATACACACCCGTCTCATCTCCTCCCAGTTCTAGTTTCTGGGGAAAGCGCCGTAGAAGCTCCGACCAGGCCAGCTCCTCTGGAATGCTACATATTTTCCAAAATGTGGTCCAAGACTACAGTCGCCTTCAGCGGATGAAGCTAGATACTGCCAGCAATAATTCACATTTATCTCCTACAGAATCTGCAACAAGAGAAAGGTGTTCAGGTGTACTTTCGAACGCAGTGGAAAAGGAAAAGTTGATGGAGCTGGTGAAAAATGCGGCGACTACGTTGGAGACTGCCAAAGAAACTAGTAATCAAAGCTTCCAGGATGTAGCGCAAGAACACTATGAAGACATGCTGAAGAAGTATAAGGAGTTCTCAAAGTAAACGTATACCGATATTTAGTAACACAACAGAAACTCTTTGCTTCCTTCTCTGCTTTCTTCTTCGCACTACGCTCAGCTTGGACTCGTTTCCTCTCTATTGCGGCATCCAACAATTCAACTTCCTCATCCAATTCAATCTCAAGCACGCTCTCCGCGCCCTTTCGCAAACTCACACATACACCCTCGCGAGCAACGTACGGACTATGTGGCCCTATTGCCGTCTGAACTTCCTAACCACTGCTGTGATGTTTTCCGAGCACGCGTGGTAAACTCAACAGCTTACACGCAACCTCCAATGTTACTTCACTGACATCCATTCCGGGAAGTAATCCACACCTCTTCGGTTTCTTGCCTTCTACGGCGTCCTCGTCACGCCCTAATTGCACGTACGGTCCATAACGGCTTGTCTTCAAAAGAACTGGCAGTCCTGACTCGCTGTCTACCCCCAATTGCGGATCTTGCGCCATGTGTAGCTCTTTTTCCACATGCTCCCCACATAATTCATCCGCCAGAGTTGCTTTTGGTAGCGACGCTACCACACTTTTCGACAGCAAATGCAGTTAGACTAGGCACAAGTGATTTCGATGACACAGACTTGCCTTCACCGAATGTACTGCCGCGATACGCATACCCTCTCTGAATCAATTTTTCTGTAATGCTCACACATGTGCTAGGTCGTCCAATTCCTATTTCTTCTAGCTCTTTTACTAGTGATGCATCATTATATCGTGCAGGTGGTTTTGTTTCATGCCTCACTACCGTAATATCACTTGCTCCCAACGCATCACCGTCTTTCATCGCCGGTAAATATGAAGAAGTGTTCGAAATATCGTCACCGGTATGCTCGTAGAAAACCAGGATCAACCACTACGTTTCCCGTTGCCTTGAATTCAGCCACATCTGCTTCGCATGGAACAGTGATTTTTACAGCAGTTTGGTCCAGTAGTGCAGGAACCATTTGCGTCGCCAAAGTCCACCGATGAATTAGTGAGTATACTGCTTGTTCATCTGCTTCAAGCTCAGTCAATTCCTCCGGCCTACGAAACGATGTCCCGGCTGGTCGAATAGCTTCGTGTGCAGCCTGCGCTGCCTTGGGCTTTGAGCCGCGTTTGCCACTCGCCCCCTTCCGTAACGTATCAGCACCGTAGAGGTCTTTGAATGCTTCCCGACACGCCTTTACTGCCTGCCCGCTCAGCGATGGGTTGTCCGTCCGCATATAAGTAATATGCCCGTTTTCGTAGAGCTTTTGCGCCACACGCATGCAACGTCCTGCCCCCATTCCAAGTTTATTCCCACATTCTTTTTGTAGTGTGGAAGTAATTAACGGTACAGGAGGATTGCGCGTTGTCCGTTTCTTCTCAACAGTTGATACTTTCGCGCTTTCACATTGCAGCCTGCTTACAAGCTGCTTCATTCCTTTCTCATCAAATAGTCTCAAGCCCTTTTTCTCTGCCGCAGCAGAGAGTTTCCCAGTTTCATCTTCAAAATCGCTACCTCGGAGCAGTCGTACACCATTGACAGCAGCGAGAGTACCAACAAACTTTTTGCCATTATCGGAAGTAAAATGAACAGTGCAATAGTGGTATTCTGCCCTTAGGAAACGCAAACGCTCCAGTTCGCGGTGCAAAACAACTGACATGGCAACACTTTGTACACGACCAGCGCTAAGGCCACGTGCAATTTTCTTCCATAACAATGGTGACATAGTGTATCCCGCAAGTCTATCGAGCACGCGGCGTGTTTCCTGTGCCTGGACGAGGTTGAGGTCAATTTCCCTGCAACTTGAGAAGGCATGTTCAATGGCTTCTGGAGTAATTTCGTGAAAGACGGCACGTTTGATAGGGATGGAAGGTTTTAGAACTTCAGTCAAATGCCATGAGATAGCTTCGCCTTCTCGATCCTCATCTGTGGCCAAAATGAGTTCATCACTTTCTTTGAGCTCTGCTTTGAGCTGGGATCATGCTCTGCATCTGCGACGAGAACGGCCGGCGCGGCTGTGCCTTGCGGCAGATTCAGTTCTGCTATCAGTGCGCGTAGACGCGTGTCGGATCGGCCTGCAATGGCTAGACGGAGATGCGCGTGCTGACGGATGGCTGAACATTCACTGATTTGGACGATCGATCGTCAGTTGGTACAGGCATTTTTCGAAAAATGCCTACACCAACTGGTCTGGAGAATACAAAGAAATTTCTACGAGAGTAATCTCTTTTACTTCAGTTCTACTACACCTTTCGTAAATCCCATACCAAATCTCTCAGTTTGTCCCTTTTTATTGAACGAGCAGGTGACCTCGTTCTCGAAAAGGATTGAGATGATTGTCTATGTTCTTTGGCCTCCTCGTACCATGCCTGCACTTCTTCCACAGTACCTCCATGCGAATTCAATTCATTTCTTACAGAATCAAAACTCTCGCCTTGTTCAATACAAAGATTGTGTAGTTTCATGCATGCACATACGACTCGTATGTTTCGACTTAGAGAAAATTCCAAACCACCATTCAGAACACGCCACCTAGCCACCAAGTGCCCGAACGCCTGCTCGATATGGACCCGGTGAGAGGAGAGAAAGAAGTTGAAATACTTTTCTTTGTCGTTGCACTGACTTCTTGCGTAAGGAGTAATCAACCAATTTCTGCATTCGTACGCCTCGTCTCCACAAATCCAAAACTCTTCCTGCAAGCCTCCTTGAGATAGATAGGCTCCCAATTCTGACACAGAATGTGCTAAAGCATCGTGTGTGGCACCTACACACCGAGCGGAATAGCAGAGAAACCTGTAATTGGCGTCTACGAGTGCCTGTACTGGGATTGCGTAATACCCTTTTCTGCAAAAGTACGCTGCTGGTCGCTCGTTACATCCTGGTTTTGCAATTTGTATGGCAATTCCATCGAGTGCACCGACACATCCGCTTAATGGATTTGTGAATCTTCTTGACAATTTAAATTCTATAGATGCCCTGTGCAGATCTTCCCAGCTTCTTGAAATTCCTGGAAGCCGAAGTGCTTCCATTATTGCTTGGCATGTGTCATGAAAAATGCGATAAATGGAACTAACAGAGACATTGAAACACAACCTTAGATCCAAATAACTGGCCCCAGCTAGCATCCGAAGTGTAATTGCCAGGCGGCTGTCTGCTGCAACCTTAGTTCCAGTGTTGTGAACGCAGCTTACACTTTCAAAAACTATTCCACCGAGAAGAAGCGACAATAACCGGTAAAAGGAATTCCGTGACAGTCTGTAAGTTCTTGTGAAGTCTTCTTCGTTTAGCATAGAACTTATGCAAATAAACTGCCTACACTGCCGCCTGCAGGGAGATTGCAGAAATGTTTCCTCTAGGAGAACCATCAAATACCCCATAAAAACCACGATACCGAATTCATCATCTTCTGAAGCGAATACCTCGCTTATTTGACGGGTTAGAAGACTAGAACCACTCATGCGATTACGTTCGGAGTACCACGCGCTGTTTTGATGTTCTATTTCTCTCCTGGTGCCCAATACCTCCAATATGTTGATCAGTGCATCGTCTATACGTGTGTATACGGAGCGTTACAGATCCGGGAAGATCAAATTTGGAGTTCCCGGTTGTTCTTACCCGTTACAATCGGGTCAAGTAAAGGCGTGTAATAGTGGTCCACTCCAAGATTCGTCCGCTCCATGGCATCCTCCGCTATGAGAGGTTACTGAAGAGAAAAAGCTAGCACTCGGGATACCTCAGTGATCCCCCATCGTATAACTTACAAGTGGCGCACATGCAGAGATTTTGAGTTTTAAACTTATCATCTCGGTACGTTTTCGGGCTGTGCAAGGTGTCTCACTCACTTCTACATGGAGCCAATCAAAAGTCTCTATTCCATCGTTTCGTGCACGTGCATACAAATTTCCCGTGCAAAATTTTTCCTGGGAACGGCCCTGATTGGCGAATTGGTGCATGACGTGTTTCCGCCCCATCCCGGTCCGCGGACCCTTCAATTGCCTCTATTGCTGTATGTTCTCCAATTTGCCGCCCAAACTTATACACGTGTACACATTGACACTACACGCATCACTATGCCCAAACCTTTTCATTGCTTCCCGCTCCGCTTCCAACGTCCCTCTCCCACCACTATGACGACCCAACCTCCGTCACTCGACATGCTCCAAACCGCCCAAAAAGCCTGCAAGCGCTTGCACCCAATTTTAAACTGCCCCGCCTGCGCCAACTCGTACGCATCCGCACGACCGTGGCGTTCGCGCAGCTGCGAGCATTCCTTCTGTACCCGATGCGCTGACCGTGTTCGCAGTTGCCATCACTGCCCAGTTGCATCCTGCGCGCTCCCGATACGACCCGCCGAGCTCGTGGAGGACGTCGGCCTTTCCGCCGTGCTGGACGCGTGTAGCAAGCTCGTGCAATGGGCCGATTCTACAGCGCATTCCCACACCCATGTGGATGCAAGCGACCAAATGCAGCACCCAAATTACAACCTCGCATTGCAGACCAGTCCTATGTGAAACTACAACATATGTTTTCCGTCATGTTACCATTTGTACCAAACATGTATTTCATCGCTCTATCTATCCCATCGCGGATGCCGACATGGTTTCCAGTTGTATTCATAGCTAGCAACCATCCGCTCCGAGAAATCGCTCCGTGTCAATAAACGAAAATCAATCGTGTCGTCAAAATATTCAATTTTCCGCGCATCTCAATCACAGCCATTACATCGATCTTCGCGAGAGCGTCCCAATTCCGTCACCGACCACAACCGCCAATCATCCCCCCATCGCGCCGCCAAAATGGGCGTGCTCGTCGCGACACGAACGACCGCTCGCGCGTACACAACCGTCGCCAAAGACCTTCTCAAACTATCCAAATACCGTCTCAGCGCGTTGGTCGCGTTCACGTCGGCCGTCGGCTATGCGGCGCGTGCCGATCCACATGACGCCGATCCGGCCGCCGCAGCTGCCGCGCAGTCGCCGCGTTATTGGCGCGGCATGGCCGCAACCACCGCGGCAACTTGGCTAGCCGCCGCCTGTGCCAACACAATGAACCAGATGTACGAGATCCGATCCGACGCTCTGATGGCGCGCACCCGTCTCCGTCCGTTACCGGCTGGTCGTATCTCATTGCTCCAAGCTGGTGCGTTCGCCGCTCTGACCGGCGCTTCCGGATTAATGCTGCTGCTCAACGAGACCAATTCGACGACGACCGCGCTCGCAGCCGCCAATATCGCGCTCTACGCAGGCGTCTACACCCCGCTCAAGCCGATTTCCACTGTCAATACTTGGGTGGGCGCCCTGGTGGGCGCCCTCCCGCCCATGCATGGCTGGGCCGCTGCGAGCGGCGGTCGCTTGCGCGGCGAGAGGGAGAGAGGCGCATGGGCTTTGGCAAGTTTATTGTTTGTGTGGCAGATTCCGCATTTTCATGCGCTAGCTGTCGTGTCCAGAGCGGATTACGCTGCTGGCGGTTTGAGGATGTTGGCGGTGAGTAATCCGACCGCTAATGCTTGGTGGGCCAGGGTTATGGCCGCTGGTATGGTGCCGATGGGTGCTGCTTTTGTCGCCAGTGGAGTTACGAGTACTGTTTTCGGATGGGAGGCTGCTTTGCTCGGTTTATGGATGTATCGGGGCGCTGGTAAGATGGTCAGTGCTCCGGCATCGGTTGCTGCCGCTCGTCCTTTGTTCAAGGCTTCGATTTTTCATCTGCCCATTACACTTTCGTTGCTTCTCGCTCACCGCATTCCGTATGGTGTTGCTGCCAACCGAGAGGAGATTTTGTATCCTGTGAATGTGGCAACACAGAAGGAATGGAGAATCCATCAGCCATGGGAGACTATTGCACCCTTCCCGTTCCTCCCGGTCCCGTGCGGAGTTCCCGCTGTTGTGTTAGAAGCCGAAGATAGATAGATGTGTAGCCAAACCTCCAGTGCCGGATTAACTGTATTACTATTTAAATCAAGTGTAGATTCGTTATTTACTCGGCGTGATAGATACATGAGGCCTTGCGATTCTCAACCGAGAAATGTTCCTTTGTCAACACTGCACAAACTTGGGCTATCCTTTCGAAGCTCACCAAAAATATCCTAGTCGGGCAGAAAGTTGTCCGGCAGCAGGCAGAACCCGTCTGGATCTCTGTCAAAAGACTGCCGCAATCTGCGGAGAACATCTAGCTCTCTTCGTAGCTTCTTCATTGCAACTACCGACCGAGATGGAGTGCCCAATTCTCTTCCTTGTTGTTCTCGAATTCTGTCATTCTGCAGGAATTGTGCCGCCTTGCGCTTTCTTCCACTATTCGTCATCGCAGCAAAAGGTGACGCAAATGATCCAGGCGATTGCACAGATGAGCTGTCCTGAATGACTTGCTCTTTTGGATATTGCGTTTGTGCCTGTGTGCTTGGTTTGGTTACAAGGTCAACATCATCTTTCGTTGTACTTGTTTCTGGACTTTCTACATTCTTGGCCGGGCTCGTAATCTCAATTGCTGCTTCATCGGTGGACTTTGGCACATCACTGGACATTGGCGCATCAGCTCCTGTCTCAACTTCGCTTTTTGCATCAAGTGCCGTGTCTGAAGTAGTGCCAGCCGCATCTGGTTTGTTCACGTCCTCGATTTCACCAGGTGAAGAAGCTTTCTCTGTCTTCTTTTCTGAGGGATCTGGTGATCCAGATGGCTTCTGTGGAGTATCATCCTTCGTTTTGTCATCGACCTTTGCAGTCTCTGTATCATCTCCTTGCATCTTTTCTTCAGGTGCGCTTGGAGACTTCATATTTGAGGCAGGGGTGCTATTTTGTCCGTCTGTGTTCTTCGGCTCAACTTCTTTAGCTTGTAATGGATTGCTTTCTGCTTCCTCTTCTGGTTTGTCTGACGAAACACCACTTTCTGTGGCCTTCCCGTCGCTTTCTCTATCTTTTTTGGCTGCACCACCATCAGCTGTATTTGCAGGATGTGATTTTTCAACTTCGACTGCATCGCTTTCCACAATGGCAGGATTTGTTTCCAAATCGTGTTTGTCAGAGGGTTGTTCCTCCGTCTCCTTTCCTTGTGCTATACTTCTGGCAGTATCTGACTCAACTGGTTTTCCTTTCGATTCTGTCTCTGTGCCACCATCCGTATGGACATCAGCTTCTTTTGATTCACTCGTCTGCTGCACATTGTCGGGAGCTGTGACATCTTTTGTCATTGCTTCTGTTTCGTCGTCCACAGCTTTCTGAACTTGATTCTGTTCTCCGTTCGACTTCACCTCGCTGGTTTCCATTTGTTGTTCTGGTTCTACTGCCTTTTCTACAGTGTGTTCGGCAGTAGCATCATCTATATTCTTCAAATTCGTCAGATCTTCACCGACTGATACATCCATAGAGGCCTTACCAACATCGTTTGAGACCTTACTATTCGAGTCGTCGTTCGTCTTTGCGATATTGGCAGTTCCTTCCTTGGTAACAGGTGCATCATCGTTCACATTTGGATCAGGTGTCTCATGTGGACCCTTGGGTTGCTCATTCTCTACCTGAGCTGGTGTTTGTTGGGACCCATCTGCCTTCGCGATCGACGAATCGTCTGCTGGGGTATTTTCGGCAGTCTGGTGTGAAGATTGGGCCAGTTGACCCGATGGCTCGGCAACAGGTTTCGGGGGTTGCGCTTTGTCTTCGTCGCTTGATTCATCTTCTTCATCATCGACAGCAAAGTGCTGCGTTTGGGGCATGACGTCGCTATCACCATCTTGTGTTTCATTTGCATCCTTCATGGTGGTATCTTGGTCATCGTCTTGCCCAAAGCTGACCTCCCAGTCTGGATGCTGCGTGTCGTCTTCGACAGCGATTTGCTTCGCATCAGGTGCAGGCTGGGACTGCACATCTTTCATTTGTACGTCGCCGTCTGATGTGTCAGGAAGCACTTGGGGGTCTTTTGATACTTGTACACCATCTTCAGGATTGCTAGCAGTTGATTTGGGGGCTGACTCGGCTGACATAATTTGAATGGGCACAGCGTCGTCATCGCTCATATTGACATCATTAGATGCATTGGGTTGTGCATCATTGTTATTATTCGCATCTACAGTGGGGGGAGTAGCTGCATCGGCAGCAGCTGGCCGAGATGGATCCTCAGCCGATTTTTGTGCGGGCGTTGGTAGTGCAGTCGTCGGAGGGTCAGTATTGAACGAATGCGGATCGTCGAGAAGTTTTGCTGGTGGAAAAGATGACATATTTGCAATATCTTGCATGATACCATTAAAATGATCATCTGCAGACTCTTGATCCGTACGAGTCTTGGCCAATCTATCTGCTTTCTCCAGGGTGCTAACAGTCGCAAAGGACGCGAGCTTACTGCCGATATTAGCGCGCAATGCATTGAGGACGGAAAGATCGGCATCAACCTTTGCAAGCTCACCGAGCGGTCTGTTATGCTGCTGGTCGGAGAAGACGCGCGTATGTTTGATGACAAGAGTGGCGGTGGGCGGGGTTTGCGACATGTCCGGGACAACAACAGCTTCAACGGGAGCAAGAACGTATCCGAGAAGATTACGCGAGGTGACGCCCATTTGTTCCTCGTCTTTGTCGAGCATGGTCACGGCGGCCGGCGTCAGAACTGCGTCGACGGCATGGCGTCCGTCGTACAGCAGGATTGTACGACGCGCAGCGAGAGATGACACAGCTTGCAGATAACAGCCATTCAGCGAGGTTTGGCGCGGCGGCCGTTGGAGTGCTGCCTCGAAGAAATCCTTCAACCACGGGCTGCTGCCCATCATGACGAACGGAAGTGGTTGCGAATTATGTCGATGCGTTTCAAGCCGACTGCTAGACGACACGGTGTAGCATGATAAGCGAATTTTTGCGCATCAGTGCTGTTGGATGCGATATAAGGCGTCAGACAAGTTTCAACTGAAAAAATTGTGCGCGCGTTTGTTTGAAATCGCAAGTTTGGGCGGTTCATGTGCTGCACTGCGGAGAGATGAAATAATTCATCAATTGAATTGGTAACATCTGCCGTTACATCCAACAGCATACTGTGCAATTAAAATCTGCCAAGTGGCAGTTTTCCCCAAAAATATCCCAACCTCTTCATCCTCTCCCTACCACAAGATGTGCCCAGCCATGTAGCTTAAATCTACTTGAACTGCTGTGGAAACCATCCCCGCTTGAAATCGTACGTTCCTAGCAACCCACACGTCATGTCAGCATTCGTCGCACCTTCATTCAACCCGACAGTTCGTTCGGGGACGCGCCGCGCCGCCTGCGATGCGCGTCGTTTAACCCCGGCTATGGGGCCCTGGAAGGAGGGAGAAAAGGATGAAGCTTTCAGACAGCAGCAGGAAATTCTTGCCCGACGACGCGATAAAAAGCAGAACAAGGAGTATTTCAACAATGTTTTAAAGCGTCGCGACGAAGTGGAAGAGTATTTCGATAACAGAACTCTCAAGGTTGAGCACGGTACTGATCCGCTAATTGCGTGGCAAAAGATGAAAGATGCCGGTTACATTGATGAGGCCGGCTATACTGAGGAAGAAGAATCCGGGATTCCAATTCCCATGGCTTCATTCGGCATCCCTAAATACGACCGCGGCGGCAGATTCGATCTCAAGTTGCCGCACGTGGAAATTGGTTACAGCGATCCCGACGCAGACGTCATGGCTAAAGCTGGGCGTGCTTTTAAGAATATGTTTGGGTTCGGGAAGAAGGATCAACCTGAAGCGGAGACTTCTGATAAACAGAAGAAGGAAGAATAGATTCTAACGCTACGTAGCGTGTGTGGTTTCAACGTTTGCTCTTATTTACATACACACTTTCCATAGTTTTCCTTTACATCTTTACCGCCGCTAGCCATATTTTAACCAAATCACGCGTCTTCGCATCTGTAAATTCCTCGGTGTGCTCGCAAAAGAATGCTAGAAAGCTAACGCTTATCTGCACTCTAATTAGCGCTTTCCCTTCTTCTTCTTCTTTGGTTGAGGCGGTGCCGCCTTGCCAGATTTTGGCTTGGCACCACTCGCGCCTCCCTTCGCGCCTGACGCTGCCTCCGACTTGCTCATCTTTACTTTCATTTTCTCTCGGTGTGTTGGAATCAGACCCGCAACTCTTGCATATAATATTCTTCCTGCAGCATGAAATTCAATTGAAACATGTCAGACACATCGATCAATCGCGACAAATGCCAATGAATTGCATCAGTATAGTAGCAACGTACGCGACGCAATATCTTCCCGAACAGGTGATTTATCATCATTGAACAGCTTGACTCGGATTCGCCCTCTTTGAAGATAATCGCGACTGTACGCTTTGTTATATTCAAACGCCGTTTGTAGATTGAGCATTTGACAGCAATCAAATACTTCTCGTGCAGTTGGCTTCTCTACGCATTTCGCTTTCGAGATTTTCCGGCCCTGCTCTCGAGTGCAATCACGCAAACAGTTAGTGCTGGTTGATGGGTAGAATATTTTCTCCACCAACTTTTGGTCAAAACGTACCTCTGCTTCCGTCCGTAATCTGTCGATGTATGGTGGATAGATGACGACCCAACGAGAAGGATCGACGTCGGCGCCGTAGTCCTTGGCGAACAAAATTGGTGGAGGAGGCATGTTTCAGAAATTCCTGCAAGTGCTGCGATTGAACTTTCCAATCTTTGGATCTCAACGCTTTCCGTGTTCAAAGAGCCTCTCGGTAAAGATGACGATAGATACACAATGAACTGTTCGATGACGAAGACGAAAGCACAGGAGAGCAGTGAGTTAAGTACAGTCAAAGAGAATTAGAAACAACTCTGTTCAAATCTAATATTACACATATTTTTCCAAGCCTCCAAGTTTCTCGGTGCAATGCAGTCAGTCGATTTGACATCCAGCGAGCACGACATTGCCTCCCTGTAACCTGCCAATATCCCAATCCCTCCCTGAACATCTCACCACAATTGCCTCAATAAACATTCCGCATAGCCAACTCACCTAACACCATGACGGATATACTATCCCCGCAGTTGAATGCCTCTATGCCGCCTCCATCAATCGACACGATTTCGAATGGCATCGCGACCAATTCAGAAACGAAGCCCCACCGTCAGCGCGACGAAATTTTCTGGACCGAGCTTGAAATCCGTCGTATAGGCAATCTAGTAGCCGAATGCATACACGCGCGTCGCTACATAGGCGATACAACCGATGCCGACGAAGAGCGCCAACAGATGCGGACTTACATAGACGCCATGAAGAGGAAGGCGATGCGCGTTTTGCACCGAGCGGAGCTCTATGCGAGTAGCGGACACTCAGCCTGGCCGGGTATTGATGCGACCATAACGGACCCTGTAAGTCTCGCGGAGGAGTATGTGCGCGTCGTGCAGAACTACGAGGCTGTTTTGATGGAGGAGGAGTCGCGCGCAAAGCTACTAAAACAAGAGACTGAAGCAGCGCGTGGTGAGGCGTCGCAATCGGATGTGCCCGATGATGATGGCGATCGTGATGAGGAAAATTGGGAGGCAGCGGATCATGTCGCGTTTAAAGAGGCGGTGCGAAAGGAGCAGGAATTGAAGGCGGTGGCTGGGATGGAACGCAACAAACTGTTTGGAGGCGGCGATGGGATTCGACGGCGGAAAGTGGAGGCTGGTTCGTCGTCTGGTTCGGATTCAAAAAAGTACTCGAAGGAGGATGAGGAGTTGATGGCTCGTCATCAGCCTATTCAAGACGAACTTACTTCGAATTTGGTGGATCTTGTTGGGCAGTTGAAGGAGAGCATTTCTGCAAATGGTGAGAAAATGGCAAAGGATAATGAAGTCCTGGATGAAACGGAAGATGCACTTGAGAACAATCTATCCAGTATTTCCAAACAAGGAGCTAATCTGAAGGCGTACTCGCGATCGGCATCTATCTCCTGGTGGGTCATGCTCATAGCGGTTATTGTCGTGATTATCGTGTTTATCATGGTGGGCTTCCTTTTGACGATTCCAATGTGATTGCGGAACACAAGCTGCTGTGATAGACGGCGGGCTTTGTACATTACATTAGAATAATATTCACCACTGCTATGTAGCATAGATGCAAAGGTACTTGTAAGAGCCGAGCTCAACCTTTCAACTGCTGTCATGGAACAAACCTCATACCCGCTATATATGTTTATTGGCTATATTTCAGTCCAACCTATGAGTTTGCCCAACGCCTAGTGTTTCGCCCGGGGTAAAAATCACTTACACAAGAGGAGGCAGGTCAAATAAGCTCAAGCCGTGTGAGTTGGGCCCTGTCGGTCACTGGGCGAGCACAACCGCAACCGAGGGAAAGCTACAGAAACGCAACACAGTAAAGTCGTAACCAGTTTGAAATTTGTCTCCGAACCTCACACTGAACAGGGCCTGTTTTACCAGAGTGTTCCACATTTGACGTCAATGGGAGAGCTCTCATTGCCCGGTTGAACACATCAAAACGACATGTCTGCTATGGTTGTGCAAGTATGCACGCAGCGCAGAACAGTATAATCACCCTTAGCGCGTAAATAAAGTTAGTATCCCCCTAAGATATCGCCAATTTGATCTGGGAATGGAATGAGAACAAGAAGCATGACGCAAAGCGCCCCAATGCCCAGCGCTGTACGCGTACTGTCCGGTTCTATCACTTCATTTTGGCATGGATAATCGCTCTCTCTTTGAAGGAAAACGCATACCAACCCCCAAAACAATAACAACGGAGAATTCCCAACTAACGAACTAACCGCTTGGATCAACAGCGTAATTGCAGTAGCTCTTCCCGCTACCGCGCGACCGTAGAGCGCTTGCACAATTCGACCACCATCCAAACGACCAATCGGCATGAGATTCAACGCATTCACTAGCAGACCTGTGTACCCAATCACTGTCAATGGATGAACAGCAATTGTAGCCTGTTCCCTGAGACCAGCCGGCAAAATCACATCTGCTATGGAGCCAACGAGAAGCGATGCATGGAACAGAGCAGACGGCACCTGCGGGAACCAGTCTGCTATCTCGCCACTGCCCGTGATTACCAGACCAGCGATGAGGGCGACGACACTGCCTACGACGCCGAATAGCGGGCCCGCAAATGCGACATCGAATAAATCTTTCCGATAGCGCGGATAGCTTTCCAGCGGCGTGATTGTTCCGTAATTTCCGATTTGGAGACTAGGAATGAAAAACGGCAAACCCAGTTTCACGTTGCGCATTTGGCCAGCTATGCGATGACCAACGTCATGCAAAACTGCTAACACCATTGCGCCGGTAGATACAGGCAACGTGAGCAGAACTTCTTCGAGGCTCCCCTTTGCAATTTGAGTAATAACATCTGGAGTGAGACCGAATATACCGACTCCATATGACAAAGTTGTCAATGTAGCGCTGAGACACGCAATGATTGAAAACACAGCTGAAAAAGTGTTTGTTTGATTCGGAGCCGCTGAAGCTGGTAGAGCAACAAGAACTGGTCTCTTATCATCAGGATCTTCATCCAATCCTTCTTTTGGATCGTAAAGAAGAAAGAGACGGACGCGATCTGCGATTCCTTCTTCCTTCGCCAACCTCTCCATTTCATCCAACAACCTCTCCGAATCCATGCGCATATTACCGCGGAAAACGACGCGTTCATCGAAGGGCGAGCGATCAACCTCTGTAATAAAAAACGTGTTCATACCACAGATTTTTTCCTTGATAATATCAATATCCTTCTCCGCGACCCTGGGAAAATCCACGCCAAGCAAATCGGACAACGAGGTACTCGAAAAGCCGCTCGGTAGCTTTGGTTCTGAACTACTCGATGCGGAATCCGTGGAAGCATTGGACTGTTTCGAATCGGAAAAGGGGTAGATCTGATCCGGTGGAGATTGTTCATCCTTGGAATCATTAAGCTCCTTCATATTCTTCACCTTATCCAGCTCGAGACGCTTACGTTCAGCCTGCAATTCAGCGCGTTCCGATTCGAGTCTAGCCTTTGCGGCCATCAATTCGAGTTTCTCAGCCTCGATGCGCGCCTTTCGGGCGCGCTCCTTGCGCTGTTCGGCAGACTGGGTGGCGGGAATCGAGACCGGTTTGGGCTGGGCATCGTCGTCGTGGGTGCGTCCCTCGTGCGTCTTCTCCTCCTGCGCGACGCACAATGTGCTGCGTCGCAGACGACGCGGCGCGGCACGCGTGGACGCACGCGTCTGCAGCTGCGAGGAAAAGGCGACGTGCGGCCGCGGACCCAGCGGGGTCGACGGAAGAAAGGCTGTGTTTTGTATTGCCATTGGTTTGTTCAGATGGGGGTTCGGAGCTGCATGCGAATTTGCGAGCGAGTTGGCGCGAGGATTTCCGGTCCGAGGTCGCGATTTGGAGGTGCGGAGGTTGACGAGATTGGATTGTCACATGTATTGCAAGCAGTACGCACTGGACTGCTCGAGCGCTGTGACAATCTGGAAGCAATTGACGGCCAATGGGAGATGAGGGTGGAGAGATTGTTCGGAAATTTAACTTGTTTTGTCTTGGGCGTATCTGGATTGTTATTGGTTGTGAAGATATCTAGAAATTTGATAGGGATCTGTTGAGACCAATGAATCGTAGCTGATTGATTTCTCAAAGTAATAGATCTTTAATCCGTTTCGATTTGATACGTTGTGATGCTCATGAGAAGATCTTGTCCGTAGTAATCTAAAATTAGAACAAAACTATAGAGCGATCGAACAATCCTGACGATACCCACGTCTACTGGCAACAAATGATAAACTAACGTGCGGGTCCCGAAGAACGAGATGCTTACGTCATTGGCAATGGAATGAGCATCACAAATCATGTGCTTCCGTCAATTGAGAGAACACGTTGCATTGCTCAAGCAAAGGAGCAGGCTGTAAAGAACGTGAGGTTGCTAACTGAAGGAGAAATCAAGAAAAGGCAAAGCAGAGGCTGCAAGACGGTGATTGCAAAGATGGGGGAGATATGTTACGTGGATGTCCGCCTTTACAGCATCTGCCCTTTGAAATGTGCATTGCTGCATGTTTCCGATGAAGAAAAGCCGGGAATGCAGAAAATTTGCATTTTTCAAATACATTCAGTGTCAGCCTGACTCCTCACACAACGTGTTAGCGCTGCTAAGCAGCACTCGACACACCGACGTCCTATTCAGTCCAAACTACTGTAGGCTGCGATGCCGAATCAGGCCCCTCGTCCACCGGGACCAATTACTTGACTCGTCGCAAGGTACGCAACAGCCACTACAACAGACGCCTCACAACCACCACACTCTACGCACCAGTTCCGAGCCCTTGCTCACTCCCTGTCTCGTTCTTCCACTGCCTTCATCATGATGTCGTCCACTGACTCTCTCAAGGCCGCTCTCACAGACGAGAAGCCCGATCATCCCGTCACAAAGTCCTCTTCATCGACGACAAAACCGCCCTATGTGGTCTTCTTCTTCATCGTCTGTTGGTTTCTGGCCAATGGAACAACAGTTTTGTTCAACAAGTACATTTTTCAGAAAATGCTCTTCAAGAATCCCCTCACTCTCACCTTGATTCACATGACGACACAGAGCATTCTCTCCCATCTCACCATAGACTACTTTCGCTCCGTTGAGAAAGTACGCGTCGAGCCGCACGATTACTACACAAAGCTCCTCGTAATTGCAGCTGTCTTCTGTTCAAACATCTGTCTGGGAAATATCAGCCTGCGATTCGTTCCCGTCTCCTTCATGCAGACTATTAAATCGCTCACTCCAGTCTGCACTGCCCTACTCCAATACCTTTTGTTCCGTTCAAAGCTCACCCCTCCAGCTCTCATGGCTCTGGTCCCGATCACTGGTGGTGTCGCGCTGGCTTCCTGCACAGAGCTTGAATTCCATCTCGGAGGTTTTGTCGCCGCTCTCACTGCATGCTTCTTGACCGGTCTCAAGTTTGTTCTCAGCTCCCAGATGCTGGCCGGTCGCTACAAATTGGACAGCATTAATTTGCTCTACTACATGGCGCCGCCGTCGGTGGTAATTCTCATTCCGTTTTGTGTGTTCATGGAGGCTAATAGTGTTAAGACTTGGGTGCAGGACCCAGCTCGCACTCAAAACGACTTTCTGTTGTTGTTCCTGAGTGGTGTTGTGTCTTACATCCTCAACGTCACGCTGTTTATCGTGCTCAAGGCGACTTCATCCGTAACAGCGACTGTAGCCGGTAATGTGAAGACGGTGCTCGTGATCGGTGTCAGCATTTTATTGTTTAAGAATCCTGTTACTCCTGTGAATATGTTTGGATGTTTGATTGCAATAAGTGGCTGTTGCTGGTATGGATTGATCAAGGACAAATGGGCGACAATGGGCACCATGGATGTGGGTAACAAACCTGCAGGTTACGCACCAGTTGAGAAGACAGAACCTAAAGGGCCACAGTAGATGTGAATATTGCAATGGTTCTGCTTCGTCTTGCGTCGCAATTCTGGGCGATTACACGCGTGTCAGATACGGGCGACATGTACCAATACCTCCAAGCCATGGAAACAATTGATATCTGAGTAGTGTCTCAACGCGTACAAAACTTTCGGCGTCTTACCTAACTCTGCCATATAGCACATGTGACGTGAACAGCTCAGAGTTTTACGGAGGACATGCAACCAAGAGTGCGCGTCTAAACGAATTACACAGTGCTGGAAAAGAATTACATGCACGAATACTTGACGGAACACGTGTGCTATAGTCGGACAATACAATCACATCATGCCCGTTTTAATAGATGATTATGAAATTTGAATGCCTGTTTGATAAAGACTTAATTGATACCAGCTGCAACGCTCAAGAGAACTAACAAGAGAATACCAGCGCCGACCCACAGAATCCAGTTTTGCTCGTAAGGGGCCGAAATCTCATTCTTCAACTTTTCCTTCAACTTTCATCGATCTCCGATTGGGCAGGATCGCCATATTCATACGTCGCGGATTGTGGCGTCGGTAACTTGACAAAACTGTTAGGATCCACTACATCGGCATCTCCAAATTTGTCCCTAGCCTCTGCGCGTCGAAACTCTGCCTGACGAGCGGCGTACGATTTGCGCTCCGAAAGCTGATCGGGGGATTCCAAAACTAGAGTGACGAAATCGCCGGCACGAATACGAATGGATTTCATAACTCGATCGAGTCCGACACCGCGCGTCGACCAAACTTCCTCGCCAAAGGTGGCGGAAACTGCCACTACAATGTCGCCCTCGAAGACCTCGCCCGATTCGGCACCGTTGCCATCGGGATCCACTTCGGCGACAAATACCATTCCATCTTGACCTTCCTCCAGCACGATGCCCAGGGGCTTCTGCAGCGTCACGGCGCGGTCGGTGTTGGTCACCTTGCGCTTGGATCTGTCCTCGCCGTCCTGGTAGATGTTGTAGTTGAATTGCTCCTCGCAGGTGATGGTGACGGGCGCATCGAGTGTTCTCGCGGGCTGGATGCGCGCGCGCGGACGCTGCTGAGGGCGGGCAAGCGGCAGCCGCAGAATGAGGTGTGGAGCGTTGTTGTGCCGGTTAGGGTTGACGAAGGCAGGGTGTTTATGAAGGCGGCCATTGCGGATTGCGTGGAATTGGTGCGAGGGAGGTGATTGGGTTTGGTTTACATAGAGTGATGATGAAGGGTTGATGGTTGGAAAAAAGTTGTGACGTCGGGTGTGTGACATGGTGATGATCTCGAATGGGATGGTAGGTTGCCAAGTGGGCGAATGGAAAGGGAAGGATAGGATGGATTGTGATTGGGTAGGTTTGAGAAATTTTGGAAATTGAGTGGAGGGGTGGAAGTATCTGGAGGTGCAGAGGGAGATTTGTAAAGAATTTGCATGTTGTAGGGAGATATCCGGCAGATTCGTCTTGTTTTTAGAAAGATTTTTTGATTCGTGGCTGCGCCATGGAAGGAATGGAGGCGAAACTTACAGGGGAATTGGCGAGCGGGTTTGTCTGGATGGGGTGACGGAAAAAATATCGGGCTGCGGGCAGCATCGGCCACCCAAAGCAACACCGACGGCACAATGACAAGGTGAGTAGATATGAGCGCAATGCAGCGAGCACGTGTATCTGGATGAGCGGGTGATAAATGAAGAGCAAATGTGATTGGACAAACCATTTTGCACTGCAGCAGCCGTATATGGTGCCAATAAACGGACGGATGCCATTCGATCACATCTGCGGCCACGCATTATGCACCGTCCACGACGTGATATTTTGGCGCTCACATTCGGGTGGTCCGGCTTTCTCCGTGCCGACTGCTGCATCCAGCGATGGTAGCGCAGCACTACATATCTCGCAGACGCTCCGCGACATATGATATCCAAACTCATAGAAAATCTGCCTTCAATGACCACTTATCAGCCGCTCATATACCATCTTCCGCCCGTCAGTCGACCAATCATCTTCCACACGATTGCTTACGTCCAATGGCATCCCATCAACTCACATCCGCCCCCATCCAATCCGACACGCTCCAGTCCAATATCTGTCTAGATTTCTTCTCCGCCAAGCCGCTACCGACCACTACTCTGCCACTGCCGAGCCCAATTAAGCGCCAATTCCTCACCCATCATCATCATCGTCGCAACCGCGCTCGTCACCCACCATGCAATCCCCCTCCACTTTCTACCCATCAATGGCCCCGCCTTCGACCCCCGTCAGTAGCGCCCCGTCCCATCCGACCTCGACCCCGCAGATGTCGCACATAACCCAATACGCCGCGCAGCCGCAGCCATACATGTATGCCGCTGCAGCGCAACCGGCCGCCGCCTCGTACGCGCCCCCATCCCCGTATCCCTCTCGCTCATGTCCGTCGCATCGCAGCCGCCGCACTACGCGCCGCCGCCCCCACACGCGCTCGCAGCGCCGCCACACATGCAGATCGTGCATCGTCATCATGTGCAGCCTTACTTATCGCACGTCGTGCAACAGCCCGTGCACATTTCCCCGCCTCTCATGCACCATCCCTCCGTCACGCGCTTCCAGGACTCGGTGCCCCCGCCGCCCCAGTCCCAGCCGCAAACCGCGCCCTCCTCCAAGGACTCGTCCGAGAGAGACCTGTTCTACGCAAAGCTGCACGCCTTTCGAGAGGAGATTGGAGAGCCCATCCAGCGTTTGCCCACCCTCGGTTTCAAGGAGCTCGACCTGTGGATCCTGTACAAGGAAGTCGTCAAGCGCGGTGGCATTGACACCGTCATCGCTAAGAAGCAATGGAAAGAAGTGGCAGAGGCACTACAACTGCCGTCGTCGTGCACCGACTCTGGCTTTCGATTGAGACTACACTACAAAAAATATCTGGAAGGATTTGAAAGAAAGTTCTTCGAACCGCCATCCGCGGCCGCGTGCTCGTCTGGGAGCACAGCGAGTCCAACGGCTTCGCTAGACCTCAAGGTGGCATCCGCACTGGCCAAGACAGAGGACAAAGCGGACGCTAAGAAGGAGAAGGATGCATTGCAAAGAGCGAGCTCCTCGGTGACCTCAACTGGCTCTATGGCAACCGATGTGGAGGTTGTATGTGCCGGGACTAGTAGTGCGGGAAGTGCGAGGTGCTCTGGGCCTGTTTCGTCCAGTTCTGAAGCCAGTTCAAGAGTGGAAAAGGCGGGAACGACACAGCAACGGATAAATGGAATAGGCCCACGAAGCGGCATCGTCAAGAAAAAGAAGCGAACGAATGAAAATGCGGTTGCAAGCACAGTGCAGGCTAGTGTGCAAACAGCTCGAGTGGAGAAACAAATGGAGGATCGAGGCAGTTTGGACGCACTTGAAGCTGCTGCCGCTGTGGCAGAGTCGAAGAGATGCGCGGAGCGCGGACGAGTGGACTTTTCAGTTCTAGACGATGCATCGCTGCAGCGATATGCGAAAGTGTACGATGTGAAAGCAAGCGGAGAGGGCGGCTGCAGCAGTAAGAAGGAACTGGCAGCATGTGTAGCGGCCCATTTCTCTGCAACACCTTTGAGTGGCGGCGAGCATGCGACACTATTGAAATTTATCAAGGCCATTCGTAGGCGATAGTAACATTAAGTTGATGATTAACAGTGAGTTTATTAGGAGTGGAGTTACATATATTCCGTATTGGTGACTGGATCTATAAAAGTGTTCTGTGGGAAAGAGTGTACATAGTCGTCTCGCACTGTATGGCGTACGTTAGCGCACATCCCAAGAAAACGGGACCGTTCATTTCACATGTGGTGGCACATTCCTCTCCACCAATCACAGGCGCAATCATTACAGACACGTCGATTGTGTCCGAAACAATGCAGCCAACCAACTTTCAAATCTCATCTCCCAACGGTGCATAACAACGCACCAATAATTTCAATGAAAATATCCCAAAATAAATCTTTCGTCAACTGCAAATCGAATTTCTACAATTCCCATTGACCAATCACCGCCGACTTGATTTGCACCACAATACTGCTCCAAAAAGCCACCAAACCCGCGCCCAACCCAAAGATGCCATCTCCATACGAGCATCCAAAATCCCGCAATGCTCCTCAACTTTATCCTCCCGCTCGCGCGTCCTCCGCACCGCCTGCATGCCGCGCGCATCCACAACCGCCCCGTCACTCGCGTCGCTGCGCGCGCCGTCGCTGCCAGCCCGCACCGCGGTCGCGACCGCTCGCTGCAATCCGGCGCCGAGGCCGCGCCATGGGCCGCCTCGCCCGCCTGCACCCGCCACATCCTGACCCTGCTGGCGTCCGCGCCCCGCGAGCTCCAACAGACGATGCACACTGTGCGCGCAGTGGTCGAGGCGCGTGGCGCGCACATGGCCGCCTGGCGACAATTGGGCGACTCTGCGCAGGAGGCCGTCGTGCAGTTGCCCGCCACCGATGTCGACGCCCTGCAGACAGAGCTCTTCCGCATCGGCCGCAAAAATCGTGTGGATGCCGTGCTGCAGGAGGAGTCGGTCGTGCGTTCTGGCAAACGTCTCGCCGTTTTCGACCTCGATAGCACCCTGATTCGTCAGGAGACTATCGACGAGCTCGCGTCCGAACTTGACGTGCAGACAGAGGTCAAGCACATTACAGAGCGCGCTATGAACGGAGAGATCGGCTTTCGGGAAGCGCTGGCAGCGAGGGTCGCCTTGTTGAAGGGACTTCCCGTGCAGGCGCTGGATGGTGTCATGAATCGTGTTGTGTTCACGCCGGGTGCAAGGAGCTGGTGACTGTGTTGTCGGCTTTGGGTTGCGAGACAGCAGTCATTTCGGGCGGGTTTAGGTTTTTGGCCGATCATGTGCGAGACGTTTTGGGACTGGATTTCGCATTTGCGAATAGCCTGGAGGATCACGACGGCATTTTGACAGGCCGTACCGTGGGTGAGGTGGTGGATGCAGAGTTTAAGCAGAGGACGCTGCAACGGCTGGCTGATGAAAGAGGGCTGCGGCCGGAGGAAGTACTGGCTGTTGGTGACGGTAGTAATGATTTATTGATGATGGGTAGTGCCGGTCTGGGAGTGGCGTTCAATGCAAAGCCCATTGTGCAGGATAAGGCAAAGTGCAGGGTAAATCAGGTTTCGTTGGTGTCCATTTTGTATCTGCTTGGACTCTCGGATGAAGAGATGAAACCACTGCTGCGGGAATAGCTCGGATTAGTGGATGCATGTCTACAGGTTTTGTTGCGTAGAGTTTGAGTTTCCGGTGCCTGCGTGTGTGCGATCGTTTGTGAGGAACATGATAGCCTGCTATGCGCTTCCGACTTGTTATACAGGATTGAAGTGGCGCAGGTTTGTTGTCTACTCTCCTACACAAGAAGAGATTATCAGTCCGTCTTTCGTAGTATTAAACAAGAATTTTTGCATAATTGTCCCCAAAATTGACAGCAAAACTGTACCATTTTGTATCGCGTCAACTAACGAGAGTGTGTCGTTCAAGATCTACTTCAAGAAACTAATAAAGATGAGCGGGTGGAACACAAAAGCATCGCGATACTATCTAGTACGGCAAAACCAAGAAGAAAATGACGCGCCCAACCTCATGAAAGTTTCTACCATCTCTACTGCCCTGACAGTAGCAGAGCCAACAAACAATCCAAGTATCCCATATCTCAACTAAGCAAACAGTTTCCGCGAAAATAGACTCGGTCAAATTTCACAAGGACCAACGCAGCAATATTTCTTCATGTCACTCCTGATCCCAGACGACAGATTTAGATCTTAATATTTGTAGCCCTTCTCGAATGTTCCGAGAGCATCGAGGGATGGCTCCGAACCCTTGGTGTACTTGCCAAGGTTGGCGAGCGAGTTAGCACGGGCACGAGCAAGAAGCGCTTGCTGGGCTGCAGAGACGTTTTCGCTCTTGCCCATCCATGTCTTCAAGCACGATTGCTGAAGAGCACGACCGTAAGAGAAGCTCAAGCTCCAGGGGCCCTTGCGCTCAACGTTGTTCATGGCGCTCAGATTGACTGATGCCTCTTCCTCAGACATACCTCCCGACAAGAACATGATACCTGGGACGGAGGACGGTACTCGGCGCTCAAGGGTGCGGACAGTATACTTGCCGATCTCTTCAGGGGAGGTAGTTCCAGTAAAGTCAGACCCTGGGACAACCATGTTGGGCTTCAGGAGAGAACCTTCAAGGAGGACACCATTGGTGTCGCATGCCTTGTACACAGCGGCCAAAACCTCTTCCTGGACAGCTGCAGTGCGCTCGATGGAATGGTCACCATCCATGAGAATCTCGGGTTCAATGATGGGCACCAGACCGGCATCCTGGACGGTACGAGCGTAGCGAGCCAGACCCCATGTGTTCTCCGCGATGGATACCTTGGAGGGAGTGCTCTCGGAGATCTGGAGGACGGCACGCCACTTGGCGAAGCGGGCACCCTGCTTGTAGTAGGCAGCGGCGCGCTCATTGAGACCGTCGAGACCAGAGCACCAGGTTTCAAAAGATGCACCGTTTCCGAGCGGGACGAGACCCTTATCGACCTTGATACCGGGGATGATACCAATGTCCTCGAGGCACTTTACAAATGGCTTGCCCTCGCTGGAGTCCTGGTAGAGTGTTTCTTCAAAGAGGATAGCTCCGGAAATGAACTCACCAAGGCCTTGGCAGTTGAAGAGGAGGCCACGGTAGGCCTGGCGGTTCTCCTCAGTGTTCTCGACACCGATGGAAGCCAGTCTCTTTCCAATGGTCTTGGTGGACTCATCGACGGCGAGAATACCCTTGCCTGGGGAAGCGATCTTGTTGGCAGTGGCAATAAGCTCATCGTGGTATTGTTCAATGGACATAGAGGGGACGGCGCGGGCTGCTGGGCGGGCAGTTTGGGCCGGGCGGGAGCTCACAAATGAGGAACCACCGACGACACTGTGAGACGCACAAGAAAACGCAAACGACACAATGGATGAGGTTAGCACTTGGATGGATAGAGGAAGCTACGAATTGGAAATGCTGACCGGGAGTCTGTGCAAGGAAGAATGCAACGTACGCAGAGGTGCGGAGACAGGGAGAGCGTTGACGAAAGCCATGGGTGCCATTATTGTTGGTAATGTGGAAATGTACAAGTGAGGGGCACTGAGCAAGTGGAGAGAATTCGGCTGGGTTGCGTAGCGGTCGGGTCGATGAGGCGAGGAAGCCGTTTGCAGAGATTGGGCGAGTAACTAAAAGCAAAAGGTGCAAAGCATTGCGCTGCATAGCTGTGGTAGGAAGGAGCTGTGTGGCGCGGAGCTCACAATGTGTCCAACCAATCACATCGATCAATTGGGGGAGGATTCGCTGAACAATTTCCACTTGGCATGAGCGGCGCCATGTATGGACGAATGGCTCTACAAACGTCGTTTCGATGCGAGCATGCTGGAGATCGTCGTCATTTTATTGGCTCATCACTACGGACGGCCCAGGGGAGCATTGGACGGGCTGGTTCTGGCCCGTTCTATGACAACAAAGTTGATACTGTTCAATTTTGGTCGTTCGGAAATTTTTCCCTCCGTTGATTTCCTTCTGCAATGTCGTATGACTCTACGAATGTTTTTTTCCCGTACGTCTACCCTACAGGGTTGACGTAATTTTTGTCGTCTCACAAGTTGCACTCCAACTTTCTGCACCACACATTTACGGGGAGAACTTTACACCACCCCGTCGATTGCCCCGATCGATCTAAAAAACCCAACCCACATTTCTTATCCCCCGTAGAAGTGTTGAATCAATGTGTTTTCACTGACCCTGGGGCCATTATTTTCCCTAGTATTAGGCACTTGGATTGCCCCACTGCTATCAAAATTGAATTGATCTAAAATAATTCGTATTTGAATTCAACTCTGTCGTCAAAGTACACTGGATTACTGGTTAAACTTGTGATTTCCTTTCGTGCAGTGTACCTACAATACCTACGTACCTTCTACTGTATGTTCTGGTGTATGACCCTCATACACGCTATTGATCTGATGCCGCCGATGCGGTATTCTCTCGATCAGATGTCGGGCCTCGATAGGATTCCTAAACCCATCTGTGCATGTCCAGTACGTCTACGTACCACCGCGCTCATCAATCCGACCATCTCAGATCAATTCTAGTTCTTTCATTCTCAAATTTCCAAGCCTCAGATGAAGGAGCCAGCGTTCTTGACCCCCTCCCCCTTGCAAACCCACCAGCTACGTTCGTTCGAATCCGCCTGGCATATCGTCCTTCACTGCAGCCCGTCACTCTTCTGGCTTTTTCCTTTTCCTAAACGTACAACATTCCCAATTCTGAACCCTGCATTGAAATCCTGTGCAACTCAGTCTGTATCCCTCGTTCAAATGCATCCTCAGCATCTAGCGCCGCCGCAACTGTCCAAAAATGGTTCAGAACCAGCCGAGCCTCTCTCCCACAGCTCAACGTGCTGCTACTTCCATATTCGGTGATTCCGTAACAGTCCATTTGAAACTTGCTTCAATGTCGGCATAGTTTCTGGCGCAACAACCTCTCTCCGCAGATGCTTCAAACTCTTCACTGGTTACTTGCTGAAAACTTTTGATCCCAATGGTCTCAAAACCACGACCTCACTAGAAGGCACAGTAGTTGAAGTTGGCCCACGCCTCAATTTTCAAACTGCATGGTCATCCAATGCCGTCACAATATGCAATGCTTGCGGCATAGACGTTGTCGATCGTCTCGAACGCTCCAGGAGGTATTTGCTTCGCTCAAAAGATGGCTCCCAAAATCGACGCTCATCTCATACAGCAGTTTTGCAGCCGCAGTTCATGACCGAATGACAGAGACCGTATATGACCCCCACTACATCATTTGATTCAGGTCTCAAAGCAGAGGCCTCATTTACAGTAGACGTTCTCGGTGAAGGTACTGCAGCTCTTGACGCATCAGCAACGCACAGGCCTCGGTTTGACGAGCAGGATCTACAGTACTATGTCAAGCTTTTACAGATATGGGACGTAATCCAACCAATGTGGAGCTGTTCGATCTTGCACAAAGTAACAGTGAACATTCTCGTC
>JALQPE010000424.1:0-57978 GCA_030407315.1 Asparagopsis taxiformis | reverse complement strand
CCCCTCGGGATGGACTTCCGCCATGTCTATGTCCACCTAGGACGGGCGCCGGTTCAGAAATTCAAAAATTTCGACCCCAGAAATTTCTGCCGCCGTGCTCGACATGGATGTCCGCATCCATCACGGCGACCACTCTATTTTTCCTTGTCGGTCGACTCCAATTTCGTCTTTAATTTTTCATCCTCTCGCTCACACCCCCTTCCTGTTGGTGCTCACCTCCCCCGTACTGTACCTCAAACACCCCCAATACCACTCTAGCACGCATTTTCAGATACCTATCCCCGCTTCCACGGTGCACACCCTCCATTCCATACCTACTTTTCTGCTCTACCGTACAGATTTCGTATAACCAGTCCTCATACTACCTCAGAATAGGGCAAAACACCCCTATCTCCTCGACCATGCTCTCCCCCATCACCTTTGAAACGTATTGTTCTTCAGTACCCTCTCTCCTCTACCCTCAACCCCTCTCCTTCGCCCTCTACACAAACTTCCCCTGCAGCTTACTCTTCCAAAAACCTCTCACTCCCCATCCCGTACCCGACCTGCTCCACCCCTCCCTCCCTCAGCTGCTCCATGCCCCCACGCCATCCGCATCTTCGATACCGTATACACCACCACCACCGGCCCACGCTCCCGCACTGCGGGGTGGCTCCCCCGCCGTATCCCCAGAAACCTCCCCGCTCTGAAACACATATCAACCCCCCACTTCGCACCCTTCCTCTCCACTCCCTCCCTCCCCAAATACAATAACCCCCTTCTTCTCCATCACATCCCCACTCACCACAGCCAGAACAGACGCCACCCCCTCCCCTTCTTTCTCCTCACTTTCCTAAAAACCCCTCCTCTCGGCGCCTTCAACCGCACCCTCCTACGGTCCCACCTAAACACCTCCTCCGCCCTCACTACCCCAACACCCCGCAGCGTCTCCCCAATCCCCATAATATGCTTGTCGGCACTCCTCTCCGAATCACAATCCATTCTAAACCCGCACTCCGTACATTTCCACCTCCCCTGTACCATCCCAAGATTCCATCCCCCCACAGAACACATCCTCATACCACAGAAGAATTTTCTTCCTCTCATACCTCATCCTTAAAACCTCCATCAGCTCCATGTAAATTTCGATGAAAATATTTTCTCTACTATGCAATCTCAAACATGTATGAGCCTATGCCTTTCCGCTTTGTCAACCCTGAATATTGGTACTCATGTATTCATAAAATAGGGCCACCCACATCCCTATCCCGTTCTGCAAGCTTTACAAACCACTAGACGCATACTCCACAACTATACAACAAACACTACTCGCTATTTCAGACGACGCGGTACACAAGTAGCGTAGTGTCAACCTTCCGTGACGCCTTCCCTGATGCGTACAAGTGGGAAACACGTCTAGACGTATATCAGAACTGAGTGCGGGAATTTTCGGCACAGGAGATGCTGGGCCACCAAATTGATTTTTCGGAAATTTTAGAATTTCTGGGCTGGCCAGCAATGCAATCGAGCTGGACATCCACCGGACGTCCATTTCAGGTTGGTCGCGAGAGGGTGGGGCGGGACCATGATGAAACAAGGACCAAGACCTTTCCCTGACGTGTTGAGCCTGAAATCGACCCTTCGTGAGACGCGATTTTGGCTTACAGTTGGTGCTAATAGAAGCCAGTGATAGCCCCGATCGGGGCGGCAGCCGGCTCCGGCTTACAGTTGGTGCTTACAGACGCCAGTGATAGCCCCCGATCGGGGCCGGCGGTCGGTTCCTGGGGCCGTTGTGGCCAAATTAGACACCCTGATTTGAATTAAAATTTGGGCTATTCTCAAAAACATGCACATGTGAACATGTTTTTGAGATGGGGTGTGCCGTACGGCACAATCGACCGCCCAAATCGTTGATTTTTGCAAGATTTTTTGTGCCCGAAATTTTAGAATTTCTGGGCTGGCCAGCAGTGCATCTGAGCTGGACATCCACCGGACGTCCATTTCAGGTTGGTCGTGTGCTGCCTACATCCACGCATTGCAGAAACTAAGCCAGCGGGTTCACTACTAATACAAAGTACACGGAATATGAGTAACGTGATAGGTGAGTAGTGTTTGTGTTGAGGGAGTAAGGCGGGACCATTATGAAACACGGAAGAAGATGCGTACCTAGCATAACTTAGGCTTGAAGCCTGGAATCGACCATCTTTCGGCGCCATTTAGCCTCACAGTTAGTGCTTACAGAAGCCAGTGATGACCCCGCTCGGGGCGGCGGTCGGTTCCTGGGGCCGTTGTGGCCAAATTAGACACCCTGATTTGAATTAAAATTTGGGCTATTCTCAAAAACATGCACATGTGAACATGTTTTTGAGATGGGGGTGTGCCGTACGGCACAATCGACCGCCCAAATCGATGTTTTTTGCAATATTTTTCTGTGCCCGAAATTTAGAATTTCTGGGCTGGCCAGCAATGCAATCGAGCTGGACATCCACCGGACGTCCATTTCAGGTTGGTCGTGAGAGAGCGGGGCGGGACCATGATGGAACAAGGACCAAGACCTGTCCCTGGCGTATTGAGCCTGAAATTGACCCTTCGTCAGACGCCATTTAGCCTTACAGTTGGTGCTTACAGAAGCCAGTGATAGCCCCGATCGGGGCGGTGGCCGGTGCCTGGGGCCGTTGTGGCCAAATTAGACACCCTGATTTGAATTAAAATTTGGGCTATTCTCAAAAACATGCACATGTGAACATGTTTTTGAGATGGGGGTGTGCCGTACGGCACAATCGACCCGCCCAAATCGTTGATTTTGCAAGATTTTTTGTGCCCGAAATTGTAGAATTTCTGGGCTGGCCAGCAGTGCATCTGAGATGGACATCCACCGGACGTCCATTTCAGGTTGGTCGTGTCTGCTACATCCACGCATTGCATGCAGAACTAAGCAGGCGAGTTCACTACTCATACAAAGTGCACGGAATACGAGTAACGTGATGGGTGAGTAGTGTTTGTCGTGGAGGAGTAAGGCAGGACCATGATGGAACAGGGGAAACGATGTCACCCTAGCATAACTTAGGCTTGAAGCCTGGAATCGACCCATCGTTAGGCGCCATTTAGCCTTACAGTTAGTGCTTACAGAAGCCAGTGATGACCCCGCTCGGGGCGGCGGTTCCGGTGCCTGGGGCCGTTGTGGCCAAATTAGACACCCTGATTTGAATTAAAATTTGGGCTATTCTCAAAAACATGCACATGTGAACATGTTTTTGAGATGGGGGTGTGCCGTACGGCACAATCGACCGCCCAAATCGATGTTTTTTGCAATATTTTTTTGTGCCCGAAATTGTAGAATTTCTGGGCCGGCCAGGAATGCATCTGAGTTGGACATCCACCGGACGTCCATTTCAGGTGATCGTGTATCGTGCACGTCCAGCCATTACCAGAAGCAAGTTGGCGATGAAGCACGTATAAACCCAATTGTTCTGCTATTTCTAGCATAGACCATCGAGTCTAGAGATGTGAGGGAATCGTCCTGGAATCATGCTCCAACCCACTAGGGAATGGACAATCTAGTTTGAAAGCATGGAACGGAAGTGCATTATAGTAGGTTCATAGATTGAAAGTGATAAAGGAGATGATTATATTCTCGATAATTGTTTGCTAAAGTAGTTGTTGTTAAGATATCTAGCCGTCGGAAAACTGTTCTTCCTCTTCGTCCTCACTATGATAGTGAACTAGATATCCAGGTTGTCCCGGCAGAAGAGGCACTACCGGGGCCACACTCGGTGTGTGCATTACATCCTTGCGAGGTTCTGTCGTCTTCATCCGCATCATTCGGAGCTGCCCTGTCTTCGGCCTACCATCTTTCTTGACCGGGATGGGAACAACTGTCTTGTGGCGAACATTGACAGGTGCCGGTTGACTTTGCCTTGCAGACCGGCGCGGAGCATTGGCGATGACTTCTTCTTCGAATCCCAACCGCCTGATGAAACCAAACGAAACATTGTCGGGAATCGGATACGACGCATTCCTGAAATACGTGTGATACCTCTTGTTGTCGTGTGTGACACAACTCTGTCGACATGCCCTGCCCCGGCATGTTGTACATGGCCGTGACCGATGAAGACTGAACGTGGCGGAACGATTACCTTCTTCAGCTTCATCGTCTTGGCGTACATATCTAATTCCAGCGCTTTGGAAAAGACGTACTTGTGGGACCCTGGACACACCCAGATAGGGAATGGGTCATCTCCGTTGGCAATAACAAAGTAACCCGGAAGTTGATCTTTGCGGTCGCGAGGAGGAACAGGGAAATCATTGTGTGGGACCTGCCGAGGACACCCCTTTCCCGTTATCAAAAACCGTCCCCAGATGCCGGCATGACAAGTTTTTCTCCCGGTAAACCGCACTCCTCCAGCCCTGTCAGCCGGACAAGGATTCCCAACCACACATCCAGCAGGGCTCGCCGCGTCACAAACTTGAACCGGTCGATATGCGTCTCATCGTTCTCGGCATAGTCAACCAGGCAGTGGCGCGTAGACGTGAAGCGAGCCCTCCCCTCATTCCGGTTCTTCTCGTCTGTTTCATCGTCCCCCGTATTGACAATGGGACTCCACAGCTGCCGGTTCCCAGGGTCCTTGTGCACCTGCTCCCCCTCCCACGTTCCCAAAAAGTACCGAAACAATTCCTGGTTAGGAATTTCTTCCATGAGACCCAAGTCAAATGGGAACTTGTCCGACGCATCTAGGTAGCTTACATCCGCGAAATTGTGCATCACCGTATACCCTCGCTCGTTGATTTCCGTTCGGCAATTGTGGAAGTACGCCATACCAGTGCCGGCCTCATACGAATCCTTCCAGCTTGTAGACATTCGCGCAACCTGAGCGAAGTCCAGCCTCGAGGGTAGAAACGTCGATGTAGGCTCACACATCGCCTTGGCAGCC
The DNA here is from genome assembly GCA_030407315.1 of Asparagopsis taxiformis. NCBI lineage: Eukaryota > Rhodophyta > Florideophyceae > Bonnemaisoniales > Bonnemaisoniaceae > Asparagopsis > Asparagopsis taxiformis. Next base: position 53,068 of record JALQPE010000424.1, on the reverse strand, counting down.
ATCTTCCACGCTGCGAAGAACATCGGATAGACGTGATCGATTTCGAATAGCACACGAGCCCGATGTTCTTCCGGAATATGCAGCCCCTCAAACACAGGGTCCATCGCCACTTGCTTCAAATACCTCACCTCTCTGCCCTCCTCATCGATTTCCACACTCTCCAATAACAACCTGAGCTCAATCGGGGCAGACAGCCAACCCTCACCGATGCGATGACATCCGCGGGACGCTGCGCCAGATGATGCCCTTCGGCTCGGTCTTCGAAATCGTCAGGAAGAGACGGCATACGGTCGTCGAAGAGGAGGTCGTCTTCAGAAGGAGAGTCACGAACGATGTAACCGTCTTCATCGACTTCCACTCCTTCCGGAACAGTGAATGTAATTGTCACTTCGCGGACCCCCTTGCTTTCGACTTGGCCCTCGTCTGCACCCTGTTTGTCTTCCTCGTCCGAAGCGGTATGGACAGATTCTTGGTTGGAGGGAGTCGCACCAGCACGTTGGTTATCTTGGGGGACAATCTCAACGGCAGAATCGGGGGAACGGGCGGAGTCTTCGTCAACCTCATCACCGGAAGCAGTGGCTTGTTGTTGATCGGTGGGTTTATCAACAACGGCCTGCTCTTCTTCCCCGGCGGATTGTTGTACCACAACCGGCTCTTCTTCCTCGAGGCGTGTGCTCCCCGTCGAGCGAAGTCGCTGTGAACGGCGGCGGATGCCATGCGAAGCAGGCTCATGTTCGACATTCCGCTGCTTCTTGTGAGTGAGTCTCACATTGGCAGCAGAAGGGCGGCGTTTGCGTCGAGCCTTAGTCTTCTTCTTCAATGTCGGATTGAAAAACTCTTTCAAGTTCGTTTCCAAATCCTGTAAACGCGTGGTTCTCCGTCGCATTCGAACCTCACTGCTCCGGTCGTCCCCTCTATACATTGCAATGGCATTGGTGAGATGCCATTGCAACTCCTTCGGCTGCTTAACCGACCCAATTGCCATCTCTGTGCTCAGAAATGACTTGCGCATAATACTCTTTGGGCGCCCAAACGCAGCGTACAGAGAATTTGCTATTGCAGTCACGCGACGGACGTATGTATAAAAGTCGTTCACGTCAAAGCGTCCATCCGGACGTCCGCCATGAGCAGGGTTCAAGTACTCCGAAAGACCACGCAAGACGAAGACAAAGTTTTCTTCCAGCAACTCGCGCACTATCTTGTGGTCCAGGTGCGTTATCCCAATCTCGTTGCGGCGCTCGGAATTGTTCAGCTCACGCAACACGTCGTCGAGAACAGGATGCTTCAGCGTTGCTATAGCCAAACGCGTCCACCGCCGAGCCGTGTTCGTCGAATTCATCATCCCCATGAACTGCGCCTCGAACAATGTTCGGATGACATCAGACTCACGCAAGTCGCCAGCGTTTTCCACGTTGTTTGCAACAGCAATCGTACGGATGAACTGCTGGATGGACGACAAGATTCGAACCAGGGAGCGCTCCGTCAGTTGCGTCCCAGTCGTATGGTTCGACTCTGCACTCTTGTGGATGATCATGAGGCTGGAGATCACTGTCGTCCTTGCGGCGAAGGTAGTACACATCCAGAGGCTGAGTAACCCAGCGCAAGCGGTTTGCCTCCTGTGGCAGCTTGGTTCTGTGCATACGGTGAGCGTGAAGCAGCGCAATGCTATGCATAGCTGGCACTGCAGTATGCATATGCGCGAGCACGCGATCACTGTCACGTTCGTTGGCATGGACGTCGATGTGTCGCATGGCATGGAATTTGCCACTGGAACAGACGCGTGTCGGCGGACAAACTGTGCGTTCTGCGACCTCAGCACCGTCACAGTGATACGCGAAGAGCTCACATACCCCACCGCCAACATATTGTTGCGCAGGTCCTCCACGTGGTCTTCTTTGACATCGCGAAGGGTCACGGCCGGTTCCACTAGCTGCCTCACCAACACAGTCGCTCCTTCTCCGACGTAATCCGACGTCACAAACTTGGGCACCATAATTTGCGTCCCCTGCTGCTCACGAATGCTTTCCGCCACCTCCGGTTCGTCGTCCACCTCGGTTACGTCCTGCGTAGTAGCTTCGGTGACGTTGGAGCGAGCAGGGTGCTTCGTGCCTCCACTGGAGGCTCTGGCAGAGCGAGCAGGGCGCTTCGTGCCTCCCGAAACCGGGACGGAGCGTGCTGGATGCTTCGTACCCCCCGAACCAGTGATTTCGCCTGCTGGACCGGTACTGGGCATCCGTCCCGAGCTGGCCTGGGTTCGTCGCTGCGTTGAAGTTTGACGCTGCAGCAGGGGTACGAATGTCGCTAGAGCCATCCTCCGCAGCGCGGGCGCATCATCCGAGTATCCCAAGGGTAAAACGCCGCGGCGTATGCTCCACCCATCGTCTCCGGCGGTCCCTCGGCGCCATCAAACATGTACGGGAACGGGAGGTCCTTGAACTTGTCCTTAGTCGCAATGTTGCGCACGACGATATAGTCGGCCTCGTCGGTTTCCGGCAGCTTGTGGTTGTGCAGCGTGCGCGGAAGGCCAACATCGCCACCAGCAGTGCTCACCGAAGCCGTCCCAATATGCACAGCCGCACCGTCCACGTCCGCAAACAAGTCGACATCGACGCCGCGCTTGAGTCCGCGCGACTCCGCTGACGCGCTCACTTGATCGCCGCAAACCGTTGAAAACAAACTGCTGAAATGCGTATCCGCCATGGTTGTTGAGTTGGAAAGGAAAAGAGATGGTTGACGTTGACGTATTCGAGTGATGTGGATGGTATGTTTCACGTTAAGTTGAAGAATGGTCGTGAACGCCAATCGCTGGAAATAATAACACAATACAACCGAAATTTTGTTAGGTACACACCTATCGTGACCGCTGGAATGCAAGACAGGCAATCGAGATGTGAGTGTCCGTTCAGAACGGGCCCGAGTCGGGCTCTCGAAACCTGACGAGGTGGCGTGAAGCAGGCAGTGTCCTTGATGTGTAATGTGTTAAAATTACAGCTGTCAAGCTAGGCGGCTTTTGGGGCGGCTGCGAGCACCCCTTATCCGGGGAACACCCTGATTTGAGTTAAAATTTGGGCTATTCTCAAAAACATGCACATGTGAACATGTTTTTGAGATGGGGGGTGCCGTACGGCACAATCGACCCGCCCAAATCGTTGATTTTTGCAAGATTTTTTGTGCCCGAAATTTTAGAATTTCTGGGCTGGCCAGCAGTGCATCTGAGATGGACATCCACCGGACGTCCATTTCAGGTTGGTCGTGTGCTGCCTACATCCACGCATTGCAGCAACTAAGCAGGCGGGTTCACTACTAATATAAAGTGCACGGAATATGAGTAACGTGATGGGTGAGTAGTGTTTCTGTTGAGGGAGTAAGGCGGGACCATGATGAAACACGGAAGAAGATTTCTCCCTAGCATAACTTAGGCTTGAAGCCTGCAATCGGCCCATCTTCCGGCGCCATTTAGCCTCACAGTTAGTGCTTACAGAAGCCAGTGATGACCCCGCTCGGGGCGGCGGCCGGTTCCTGGGGCCGTTGTGGCCAAATTAGACACCCTGATTTGAATTAAAATTTGGGCTATTCTCAAAAACATGCACATGTGAACATGTTTTTGAGATGGGGGTGTGCCGTACGGCACAATCGACCCGCTGAAATCGATGTTTTTTGCAATATTTTTTCTGCCCTGAATTGTAGAATTTCTGGGCTGGACAGCAATGCAACTGAGCTGGACATCCACCGGGCGTCCATTTCAACTTGGTCTTGTATTTTGCATCTGCACGCATAACAGCAACCAAGCAGTCAGGTTCACTGCTCGGACGAAGTGCACCTAGAGTGTGAACGATTGGTTTTTGACAGGCGAGTACTGCCGAATAGGTTTCACCCTGGACTAATGGTGGCTGGACATTCTGCATTATATGATATACTTCAACTCTGGAACGTAGCTTTATTTGTAGTCGAAATGAAAACATCTTTCGTGACCCTAATTCCATGCTCTAAACGCTGTCCCATAATGAACGTAGAGCTCCTGCCCCGGACGGATATCGCGGATTGCACGTACTACAATGATCTTCGGATTTTCTAGGTCCTTCGCCTTGAGCTTCTTCCCCGTCGAACCGCTGCTGTAGTTCTCGACAAACTCGACGTTGGCCATCCGCCTGGTGTCTTCCGCCGGAGTGTCCTCACCTCGCAAATACCGCGGGTCGTTGATGAACTGCGCCGAACAGAACGGAGCCGGAACAATCCAAATTGGATGCTCGATGTTTTCGTCGTCCTCCGCTGTTGCATACAGCTTGATAGCATACATCAAGAATGTTTCCTTCGTTATCGCCATGTGACCCTCTCCGTACGCGAACCTCATCGACTCCTTGCTCATATCAGAGTACACAACAGTTCCGTAGTATGCACATACTTCGTCACCAACATTAAATGTCTGTTCAGCGAAGAGCCCTCTTCCTGCATTTGGATGCTTAATCAGCGATGGTCGAACGCTCAATTTTTTCGCAACACAATCGTGTGCCCGCATCACGCGAGGGTTTTCAGTTTGCAACCAGCGGCGCAGGGAAGGTGGCCAATAATGTACCGGTTTCTCCATGTGCTCGCGCGACGCAATCGACTCTGGGCACAGCTGCCAGAGGTACTGCCGAATATATTTCGGGAACCTCTGGTACAGGGGAAGGCCAGGTGGGGGGTTCGATGATCCTGCGTTCCCTCTGCGTACGCATCGTGACAGAGGGGGACGCCAAGAACTTCTCAGCACTCTGTTTCGCTTCTGTCGTGACCCTCATGTCAGTGTTGTTTGAAAGAATTACACGTGACATGACTGCACACAGCTTTGGAAGCGATCGTACCACACACAATTTGTCCATGTCACTGCCGACGAAAACACGGTGCTCAGGCAAGCTCATAGCTGCTTTTCCCGTTGCGAAAGTGCCAGAGAATGGATCGACAACAATATCACCAGGCTGTGAATGCTGGCTGATCAACTCCATCATGAGAGCGACGCTCTTCTGCTCTGCACGAACTCTGACCGTAGCACCGGTTGTGCTCCTTGTTCGCCACACCATCTCATTCGAATCGATGGCGGGCATATTGATGGTGACGTTGCACCACGCCGGGTACGTGCCGTCCATGTATCCGTGGTTCCTATAGGCCACCATCTCGCTTCCGGTCTTGAACGGAACACCTCGCTTCCAGAAGTGGATAGCGACCTCTGCCATGTTCATGCGTTGGTACCTCTTCCGCCCCGGCATTTGATAGAGGTGCCCAGGTAGTCGGACAAACAACAGAGGTACCTCGTCAACGAAGAAAACTGAATTCCGAACGACGTCCTCCTCCTCCTCGTCCTCCTCCTCATCCGCACTTTCTTCGCCACTGTGCTGCGATGCTTCGGAGTCCGAATTCATGGACGTAACCTCTTCTTCATCCGACCCGTCATCACTGGCAGCAGTATCGGTTGGGCCTTCTGACTGCGGTCCTTTGTACGTTTCCAAGTAATGGAACCATTCGTAGAACTGCAAAACCGAGCAGAACACGATGCCGTGGCCACCGGGGCGCAACAGCTCGTCAAACACTTCGATGCTAGCCTGCATATCTTCTGCAGTTAGCCTGTCGTACGAAGAGTTGGAATCGTTCCTCTTACGACGAACATTGTAGGGCGGATCAGTCAGAATGAGCTGAACGTTGCCCGTGATGGGCACGTGTTCTCGGCTCTCGTCGGCACTGACCAAATCTTCGAAAGGGACGTCGTACACCCGGCAATACTGACTCATTTTCGAAAGAAAGTCCTTTGCGAGAGCCTGCCCTTCACTTTCCTGCTCTTCTGTCGCATGGGGTGACGGTGACGGGGGAGACGGCCCTTGGGCAGTAAGACTGGTCCTCCCAGGTCCAAGTTGAAGCCTGGTTGTGTGTCTTGTCGACGGAACCAAACCTCTCCCTCCTGTGTTGCGACGAGTGGGAGTGTCATCAACCGGCTTGGGGACCTTTTCTGCGTCCGCGGCTTGTGGTGCCGGGCGGAGGACAGCCATAACGTCTTCGTCGAGGGTGTCAAAATACGCTGGCAGCTTGTCCGGATTTCCGCTTGAGAAGTATATTTCCAGTGCCCCCCAGCGGTCGGACTCCGGCCAGGTGTACAGGTCCGGGTTGACGATAAGAAACTGCAACCGGTCGAAGAACTTCCTCACAAGGTCCCTAAATGCACTGTGCTGCGCACTGGTTCTTGTCTCTACTTTTCCACCATATCCATCAGGATGAGATAGGGGAGCTTTGTTGTGGTAGAGATCTAGCTTCTGCTCCATCGGTGCGAATAGACCTTCATCGAGCACGTCAAACCAATGCTCACTGCTGTCGAAAATGATGTACGGCGCCATCAACTCTTCGAAGCTGGAAAACTTTGCGGCGTAGGCCACATCGGTCCAAGCATGGTATAAAACTTGAACCACGTAACAAGCTCGATTAGTGCTTTTCCGATGGGCTGGGACGCGTGCGGCTTCGTTCCCCTCTTCGGCCGCATCTCCTATTCGGCGACGCGGCAGGTTCTTGTTGTGATTTCGGATGATAGACAACGCTTGGAAATACATCAATACCTCGAACGTTTCCGGTGGAGCAAGAACGAAGGCGCTTGGTTCCCCGCGCTGCGGCGCCTGTAGTGGCGAAGGAAGCATGTTACATCCAATAAGGAAGGTCTGCGGCACGATCCCAGAAAGGATGCAGTGCTCAACCCATTGCCCGATACGCTCATCCTGTCTTGAAAACTCGGCAATGGGTAATGCCAGACGAACAATCTGCTTGGCTCGCTCAACGTTCATCTCTGCCATGACGATTTCGGCAACATCCGCCTCGACTCCAGCATTCTTCGAACGACCGCTGAAGGACATGCTGAGTCGACCTTGCAGCGCCACAAATTGTTCTTCCGTGCCCTGCGCAACCCAAGCGCCAAGGTCCGCGTATGTGAAACCTCCCGGCTTGTCCGTCAAGTCTGCGAAACTTGAGTGGGCGAATAAATCCAGCAAGAGGCGGAGGAAGTCTTTGCCAGCGAGAGTATAGTTTCGCGGGCGGCGCGACCTACGTTTCGACGTGTACCCATGTCACTAGAATCCTCCCAAGGGCTAGCGGGTTCGCGCAGAATTGGCACGGTTGCGTCGTCAACGATCGGATTGCTGTTGCGCCTGCGCTTATTCGTCATAATGGAATGAGTGGAAAATTCGGTACAGGATGGCGACCGCTCGGCGAGACAGTCAAATTTGACGACGTATCTCGTGACGTTTGCACTCTTTCGTGAGGAACACTGGTTGATATCGAACGGAACAGAGTATACGGGTACACAGCACTGGAAAGGTCTTGAAACCCGTAACCGGTGTAGGTAATAAGTTGTGACGGATACGTGGTAGAGAAAAAATTTTAAAAAGATTGTGATTCCCTGCCTTTGAGTGTTGTACTGCAAGGCCGCCAGTCACATAGGTTGACACAGGTGCCTCACGCTTACCAGGTGAGCGACATCCGGACGGCCACTGGACGTGGGGATGTCCGACTCAGATGCATTGCTGGCCAGCCCAGAAATTCTACAATTTCGGGCAGAAAAAATATTGCAAAAAACATCGATTTCGGCGGTCGATTGTGCCGTACGGCACACCCCCATCTCAAAAACATGTTCACATGTGCATGTTTTTGAGAATAGCCCAAATTTTAATTCAAAGCAGGATGCAGATATTCGTCTTCTACCATTGTCAGAACACATTCGTATAACCACATTTGGAGAACCTGAGCCCAGAGCTATCGGTTTTGGCGGGAGCTAAGCCATATCTCATATAATCAGTAACTACTTCCCGCCAGCTGAGTGGTGGAACCCCTGCTATTTCTACCAACGAGACATACGGGGTGTCAACTCGGCAATCGTATATGATTTGGGTGCTAAATTTATTCAAGAGACGAATGGGCTTCGAAAAGGAGCCCAACTACGTCTACTTGTGATCCATGGGTATAGGACTATTCTATTCTTCTCCAGGCTTCCACCGTAGCCGCCTCCTCCGCCTCCGTTAATGGAAAGAATATCCGAACCGCACCTCAACATGTTCTTCATGTGATCCATGGGTACTGACATCTCACATGCTCTCCAGGCTTCCACCGTAGCCGCCTCCTCCGCCTCCGTTAATGGCAACAATATCCAAACTGGACCTCTACATGTTTTTCTTGTGATCCATGGGTACTGACATCTCACATGTTCTCCAGGCTTCCTCCAAAGCCGCCACCTCCACCTCCGTTAATGGAAAGAATACCCGAACCGCAGGCTTCCTCCATAGCCGCCTCCACCTCCGTTAATGGCAAAAACATCTCACCGGGCTGAAAACGGACGGACGACATTGGGTTCGTTCCGCTGCGTAGACGTTTAGAATCTTGTTAGAAAAAAGTAAACGAAAGAGAATGACATCTCATCTCTGTCGCAATATGTTCCATTTTCAAGTTCTCGGGTTCCACACCCATCAAGGCCTGGATCGAACCCTCTTCGATGGATAGGACAAATAGTGGAAGGCTTTTAAGCCTGTGACCAAGCGGCTATTGATTGGTTGGAGGAAGGAAATTACAGAGGAAATTTAGCTGAGTACGGTGCTCGCGATAGCTGTTAGGTTAAAGTCAAATATGTGTTTCGATTATTTTTCGTACGAAAATGTCTTGCAAAAGACGATGCTTTGTCGTTCTCCTGGAGGGAGTCCGTTGCATTGCACTCAATTCGAGAGCATCGTCATGAAGGAGAGGATTCTTTCTGCTTGTTAGAATCGGTTTAGAGCACATAGCTAATGCATTACTGGCCAGCCCAGAAATTGTAGAATTTCGGGCAGCAAAAATATTGTAAAAAACCTTGATTTGGGCGGCCGATTGTGCCGTACGGCACACCCCCATTTCAAAAACATGTTCACATGTGCATGTTTTTGAGAATAGCCCAAATTTTAATTCAAATCAGGGTGTCTAATTTGGCCACAACGGCCCCAGGAACCGACCGCCGCCCCGAGCGGGGTCATCACTGGCTTCTGTAAGCACCAACTGTAAGGCTAAATGGCGTCTGACGAAGGGTCAATTTCAGGCTCAATACGCCAGGGACAGGTCTTGGTCCTTGTTCCATCATGGTCCCGCCCCGCTCTCTCACGACCAACCTGAAATGGACGTCCGGTGGATGTCCAGCTCGATTGCATTGCTGGCCAGCCCAGAAATTCTAAAATTTCGGGCACAAAAAAATATTGCAAAAAACATCGATTTGGGCGGTCGATTGTGCCGTACGGCACACCCCCATCTCAAAAACATGTTCACATGTGCATGTTTTTGAGAATAGCCCAAATTTAATTCAAATCAGGACGTCTTCCGGACATAGGGGTGCTCGCGGCCTAGCTCGACAGCTGTAATTGTACCTCATTAAATACTGTTGATGACTGCCTACCGTATACAATCTGGGCTGTTGGCGTATTATCCGGTACTTGACCTGACCTGAACGTTCATCGCAGACCGTTGTGGTTACCGACACTATACAGCAATCTTTTTTGTATCTCGTGCAACTCAATCGTTCCATCGCTTCCGGGAAAGCTTCATTATGCCGCCGCGTATTGCGAAGAAAGCTCCAAAGCCTCCGGGCCTCCAGAAAAACCCGGTCAGCAGCTGCTGTATCGAGTGCCCGACAATCCCGTGCGAAGAAGCGGTCTGGGCCTACCGGCAGCATTGAACCGCGGTCCGGTAGTCGCAAGACGGACCGGCGCAGAACTGGGGATCCGCAGCGAGAAAGTGAGGAAGGAGGAACGGCGCGGAGAGAGATGGGGCTTGACCGAGGCAAGCGTGCTCGCAGGGACAGTGAACATCATGATGATGACATGATAGTGGCTCAAAACATGTTGGAATTGCGGCAGAGTGCTATGGCAAAGGTAGTTCCTCCCGGGTTGGCAGATGCGGAGGTGCTGCAGACGGAGTCCCAGCCGGGGGTTCCGAGACACTGGAGGCTGTGACCCCCACTGCGCCAACTATGCCGAGTACATCAGCCCCAGCAGGTAATGCAGTCAGGGACCCGAGGATAGCGGCAAGGGATGTTGTTTCTGAGCAACGTTCACAGGATGCCAACTATCATCGGCGGTCAGGTGGTACTGAGGGGAGAGAGCAGCCGGAGTGCGGGCCTCGTCACAACAGACTGTCATTGGTGCCAAATATGCGCGTAACGCCCCCGCGACGTCAGGCTATTGGCGATGGAGGACATCATATTCCCGATAGCGTGGGAGATGGGGGGACGGTGAGGGCAGAGAGGTTGCATCCGCCGGAATCCATCGATTTAATGGCGAGTCGCATCAATGCGCAGAAGAAGAAGATCGCGGAGCTGGAAAAAAAAGTGTTTAGCCAGGACATAGCAAACAAGGCGCTCACCACGGAGATTGTTGCGTTGGAGGCTAAGGTGAAGACTCTGCAGGCGGAAAATGCCAGCCTTACTGCAATTGCGAGAACAGGTAGAATCAGTGATCACGGTGGCGGTAAGTCGAAAATACAGAAAGCCATTCCTGTGAAATACCTTGGAGTTCTTAGGGCGGTTGAGGAAAACCTGACAAAGTGGTGCAAGAACGAGACTATGGAGCTGGACCCTATAGCGGAACAAACGCAGAGACGTTGGACTGGACGTACCATCGAGGTAGAGCCGGTAGAAGGGGCACTTTGGAGCGAAAACGGTGTAGGATATATTGCTACCCCTCCGGGCTATATCATCAAGAATCTGCAGTGGTATACACCTTCGTACAGGGACGAGAGTGATCTGCTGAATGACTTGGTGCGACACGTACTGCGTCAAAGTCCGTGGTGTGATGTGTTTTCCGATGAGGAGCAGCGTGTGTGCTGTCAAGAGGCTGTGGCGGGGAGCAAGGAATTGAAAGTGAAGGTGACGCAGAAACTGTCCGACGTGATGAGTGCACGGAAGCGTAATGCGAGGGACAGATTGTTCGGTTCGCTGGGGTACACGAAATTAATGTCTAGATGCACGATGCTGACGACGCGAGCTGAGATGGACGAGCGAGAGGAACAAAAGCGCGAAGCGTCTGAGAAGCTTTTGAAACGGGAAAGTAACGGTGATTTGGATATGGGGAGGTGGCGAACGGCACCGTTCTCAGAGCTGCGATACAGCAAAGGCTTGGTTCCTGACAGCTTCGAAATGGAAGTGAATGGTGATGCATGGTTTAACAACCGAGTAGCTGTGAATGTGCTGGACATCTTCAGGGGTTATTCGATACGACCAGAACAAGTAATGGACATAGAGACGAGCATACTAACGCTGGCGCGCCTGGATGCTTGGCTAGTGACTACTGTGGAGTGTTTGGATGAACCGAAGGGGAAAGGAGGTGCACGGCAGAAGGAGTTTACAAGGCGGTACAGTCAATATGTGGGGGTAGCTTTTCAGCAATTAGTTGGTATGGTGGTGTACTGCATGTCTTGTCTCCAAGGCTCGCAAGCAAGGGAAGAAACGGACGTTGTCGAGAGCGAACAGCGGACTAGTGCACAGTCACGGCATGTGTTTGCAAGCCGTACTGTGACGAGAGAGGCTGTTGAAGTGTGGCAAAGCGGAGAGGGGTCTGGAATTGTTCATGTCGTTGATGATGTAAACCGCTGCTCATCACTTGTTCTAGTGTCCGAGGATTGGATTCAATCGCATATTACGTCAACCTCGGTGCTGTAATGGATTGTGTGATTGCGCAAGGACTAATTGGCGCAGAACTTTTCGTCGTTGACCCATATGCTGGACACCTGACTGCAAACCTGAATGTCGAAATCAATGCCCCACAGTATGGGGGCATGGAGCGGCGCCATGCAGCCACTGCTGATAACGGTTTTGGCGTAATGGAGGATGGTTGAAATTAGTGCAGTAAATGTGACGTTGACTAGAAGGTTTATCATGTAGTACATTATCAATAGAGTGCTGCGATTTAGATTTATTCTTCTTCATTATCATCTGTGAATTGGTAATCAGTGTTGGTGTAGAAGCGGTTGAGATAGAAACGGTGGTCCGACCAGTGCATTTGTTTCGTAAATGGCTTGACTGGAAAGTTACTTCGTACGATGTGCACGGTGCCAGATATAGTAGATGCAGGAATGAGGTCAAACCAAGGACCACCTGCACTGTGGGATGCAGTGTCATTGCTGTCAACGGATCCGTTGTCCGGGTCCCATGTGGACCACTTTAAACAAATGCACCCAAGTGATTTTTCCACAGCGGTTTTTGGGGCAAAGCAGGTCATATACTGAACGAAAGCGAGTTCTACAGGTTGAAACAGGTTTGGAGACTGCAGGCGTACCAGTGCCAGGACGCGCCCTACCCATATGGTTCTGTAGTCATCGGCAGTTCCGGAGATGACGACAAAGGAGTACTGCGATCTCTTTGCGGGGCCGAACGATGAAGTTGCAAAGACGCGCTGCTGCTTGTGCCTCGACACGTTTGTGGGGCGAAGCATGCCACTGTGCGGGTCAAAGTCGTCGGCATCTGGGACGTACCCTCCCATGACGTAGGCGGACTTTACCACGGTGACGGAAATGTCCATGTCATGTATTGGAGGGCCTTCTGCCGTGGCGCGCAGTCTAGCGAGGGTGAGGAACGCTTGTGCAGCTGTGTCACCGAGTTGCTGGAATAGCGTTATGGTGCCAGACGGGAACGAGGAGTTGTGCAGCGGCAAAAGAGTGGCAGGATCGGGCTGTCCGTCGATATCTGCAACGAGGAGGGTTGCATCGGGCAGCAGGGAGGCAAAGTCGTGCAGTGCAACGGTGAATCCGTCGCGAACGAGTACTGCACCGTCTGTGGGCGATATCATGCGTGCGTTTCCCAATGTGTTCGATGGGGTATGACCAGTTGGAGTGGCCAAGGAGAATTCCATGTGGCGAATAGTCTCTTCCATGGCTGTGGAGCGCCTTCGAGAGGTTTTCCTATAACTCTGTTTGAACAGAAGATGCGAGTGTTCGTAGGGGCCTGCATCAATGTGTTCCAGGGCGCCATATCTCTGCAAGTCACCGGGAAGATGGTCTAGAAGATGGAACTTGAAAGTTTTGAGACCTGTGGTGTGGAATGGGCCGAGGGTGGAGAGCATTGATTGTTTGAAATAGGAAATGGAGTTCTGGAGGCTTTCTAGTTCGGCGGCAGTCCAGTGCTTGATGCGACCGCGTTTCATGACCCATGCGACGAGGTCAGAGTATTGCGTGCAGATGGAAGTGAGGGGGGCTGTATCTACTTCGTCACAGCATGTGTCAATGAATGCTGCGATGAAAGGGAACACCATGTCGACATGGTGATAGTCTTTGGCTGCGAGCATGCCGCGTATGCCGTCCTCCGTGAAGAGGCCGTTCAAATTGGTGCCCTTCTCACCCTTGGAGAAGTCGACATGAAGACCGGTGATGTAGTAGTCGCGTTCGATAGCGGACAGAATGCTGTTTGAGCCGGCGAGGATGGATTTTTTCACCTTCTTGAAGGTGCGAGGTGTCCCGGAATGGGAGGCAGTGGTGGTGAGGTCTGGGGAGCTGAGGCGGTGGACAATGCACTGTTTGATGAGCTTTGAGATGCCGAGGTGGAGATTGTGCAGAGGCTCGAAGGAGAAAATGTTGTAGGGGTCTAGGGGACTGTTGGTGGGTAAAGAGCGGTCGATTCGAGGACAGAGTGTTGTTCGAGGAGGGAGAGAGCTTCGAGCGGAGCAGTTGTATGCTCCTGAGCGCTCTCTTGGCGTGCAGAGCGTGTATCATCGAGGGAGCGGGGCTGGTGTGGCGCGCTGGATTCAAGTTGAGTGGCGGGGATGTAGCAGCGGTGGCAGGGATGTGTGGTGGTAGTGCTGTTGCGAGTGCATGAGAGCTCTTTGGCCTCTGGAAAGTCGCAGCAATAATTGGCTAGGATGGGAAAGCATTGGCGGGCAGTTGCAGTGGAGTCTGTGCAGGGGAACCCGGAAGAGAACGCGGTGGATAGGGACGAAAACACTTTTTCGAGTGCTTTATGAAGAATATCAATTTTGCGAGCGCGACTAGCAGAACTAGAGGTTGTCGGCATTTCATCACCGAACAAGGCGTTGGACGAAGGGTTAACAATGTACGGAAGATACCCGACGATGGTGAGGCCGGTACGGATGCAGTGGCGACGGAGGGGGGCGGAGAAGTTGAGCAGTGTGACGTGTATGGGGTATGCGACGATTGCGGAGCTCTTGAGGCTTGTGCTGCTCTTGTCGGAGTACACTTGGAGGAGGCCGGCAAAGGAGGAAGCGGTGGGATCATTTTCCTCTGCCCATACGACCTGTGGATCTTCCGAGAGCTGCACGCGCTGTCTAGTAACCTGGTGCAGCGTTTTCGCGAATTCTGTGTGTAGGGGATGAGAAAATATTGCGGTGCCGTCTGGGGCGGTCTGTGGGGAGGGGTGGAAGAGAGTATTTTGGTCGTTAGCCAGTGCTAACTGCCTGCGGAGCATGTCGACTGGGTCGCGGAGGTACAGCTGTGCCGAGTACTTACCAGTTTTGTCTGGAATGATGTGGCTCTTGTAACCTTCGGTGCGGAAATGTGTTTCGACCATGGAAGCGGTAACGTGGCGACATTCTTCTACGGTGCGAACGGCGCTGTTGAACTTTTCTAGGGAGAATGCGGGGTCTTGTAGGATGGTGATGACTTCGCTCACGCGGCCAGCGCCGGCCTTGTACTCGAGGGTTGTGAGACTGGCGGCGAGGGATTGCACGAGGAGGTCTGCGCGGGAGGGGGTTGAGGTTGGTGGCAGTGAAGCGTCACAGGGTGAGTCGCTGGAGGAAGCACGACCAGATTCTGGGTCTGGGGAGCTGGGTTGCGGGAATCATGGTCGCCGTTTCGAGCAGGCTCATGGGTGACGGCAGGGACACGAGCGTTGTTGAAATGTTGGGGAGAGGGGTTGAAACGGTAGCGACACGTTCGCTCATGCAGCGCGAGCGCATAAGCATCTACGCAGTAGTAGAAGCACCCTTCATACTTGCATTCCATGTCGAGTTTTGACGCAAAAGGGAGGATTGCGAGCTGAACAGGGGAGACTGTGCCGTCCAGATGCGACCAATTTTATTTTTGTGGTGCTTTCGAGACTTGGAATGTAACGTGTTCGTAGTTTTTTGGGTAGTAGTTTTGTGCTCACTCCAGCTGACATCCCAACGGTGGAATTTAACCGAGAGTTCAATCATTTCCAACTGTTACATCACATTGCGTGCTGGCAACGTGTGCATGGAAGGACGAACGACTGCCCTGGGAGATGAATTTTCAATTAATTCATTTGTAATAATAAACTTTTTTATTTCCAAACTTCGTGGAATCTGAATGTGCTTTACAGCGGATATGCCACAGATCATGTAAGGAAAGCAAATGGATTCTCATATATATGATTATATGTTTATATTCGTTGTTCTCGATCCGGATCTCTTTGTTCGGGGAATCAGAGACCATGGCTTGGGCCATACTCAATCTCACTGCCGGCGATGATTTCGAGTATGCACAGCAAGACTTAAGCGGACGCAGAAAGCTGTCCGGTCGACGCCGCAGGCTCCACTCCGCCCTCATCACCGACTGATCTTCTTTGACCGACTTTGCTTTGTACGTGCGCGAATCTTGATCAAGATTCGCGCACGTACCTTCGTTCCATCCTCTACCCTCGAGGGTATGCGTTGAGGGAAGCGTGGGTTTTGAGTCTGACTATTTCCGTTGATGCGATATTTTCATGGAAGCCTGTTGACTGATGGTGTGTATTGAGCGGAGGATGGAAGAGAGGTACGTGAAGTTTTGAAAGTATGCTGTGAGGGAAGGTTGATTTTGAGTCTGACTGTTGTGGTTGATTCCGATGTTGTGTAGATGATGCAGGAATGTTGATGACGGAAGGTAAGTTTCATTGAGTGCCAAGATGTGCTTTGCGAAGATATGGACTGCTGACTATGATTATTGTTAATTGCAAGGTTTTTGGATCATGGTTTGTATTGTGTGTAGGATGGATGAGAGGTACATTTGCGAGTTCTCAGGGTATGTAGCGAGGGAAACGTTGGTTTTCAATCTGACTGTTGCGATTGAATCCGATGTTGCGTAGGTGATGGAGGAATAGTGATGACGGAAGGTAAGTCACATTGGGCGCCCAGACCGGTTGTGCGAAGATGCGGAATGCTGACTACTTTTCTTGGCTACACGATTACGTGATTTATGGTTTTTATTGTGTGCAGGATGGAACAGGTAAAGTAAGTGTGCGAGTTTTGAAAGTAAGCAGCGAGGGAAGGTTGGTTTTGAGTCTGACTATTTCCGTTGATGCGATATTTTTCATTGGAAGCCTATTGAGTCATGGTGTGTATTGTGTGGAGCGAAGGTAAGTGTGCGAGTTTTGAAAGTATGCTGTGATGGAAGGTTGGTTTTGAGTCTGACTGTTGTGGTTGATTCCGATGTTGTGTAGATGATGCAGGAATGTTGATGACAGAAGGTAAGTTTTACTGAGCACCAAGACTTGTTTTGCGAAGATATGGACTGCTGACTTTGATTATTCATTGCAAGGTTTTTGGATCATGGTTTGTATTTTGTGTAGGATGGATGATTCAGTCATCCTCTCGGAGAGGTAAGTAAGGGAGTTTCTAGGATATCTGTCGTGGTAAGCGTTGCTTTTGAGTCTGACTGTTGTGGTTGATTCTGATGTTGTGTA
The DNA here is from genome assembly GCA_030407315.1 of Asparagopsis taxiformis. Classification (NCBI taxonomy): domain Eukaryota; phylum Rhodophyta; class Florideophyceae; order Bonnemaisoniales; family Bonnemaisoniaceae; genus Asparagopsis; species Asparagopsis taxiformis. Next base: position 36,423 of record JALQPE010000424.1, on the reverse strand, counting down.
TGTGATGCAGGAGTGGTGAAGCAGGAACGGCAGGACTGAAGGAGAGTGAAGAAGGGATGTAGGAAGATGGGGAATGAAGCTGTGAGGTGTTTCTGGTATGTGTATATTTTGGGGCATACGATAGAAGTGAGAGTGCGTTTCAAGTGGTGTAAGATTTTGCTGACCATGTTCGTGTTTGATGTCTTGATGATTTAATGGGCTGGGGTGGTGTCGAGGAAAGCGGGGATGGTATTGGGAAGGAGCGTATTTTTGTAATCTAGGTCGTGAGGGTTCTTGCAGTATGTGCGGATGGTGGTGCATGGCGTTCGGATGGTAGGGAGAACGCGATAGTGAGGGAGATGGGTGATCGACGATATGCTGACAGGTATTTTGTATTCTGGCTGGATACGTATTTCCTATTCTAACCGGGTATTTATTTCCTATTCTAACCGGGTATTTATTTCCTATTCTGACCAGATATGTATTCCCTATTCTAGAGAGACGTATTGTATACGAGCAGTTTCCTAAATGAGAGAATAAAATACGGTCCGATATGGGCCCTGAATTTACCATCCGCTGTAATTTCTTCCCTCCGGTTTTCGCTGATATATTGTATACTGGATGTCGGGTCCTAGTATTCCGCCATATGTACTAGAGAAAGTGGATGTCGGGTCCTAGTATTCCGCCATATGTACTAGAGAAAGTGGATGTCGGGTCCTAGTATTCCGCCATATGTACTAGAGAAAGTGGATGTCGGGTCCTAGTATTCCGCCATATGTACTAGAGAAAGTGGATGTCGGGTCCTAGTATTCCGCCATATGTACTAGAGAAAGTGGATGTCGGGTCCTAGTATTCCGCCAAACGTACTAGAGAAAGTGGATGTCGGGTCCTAGTATTCCGCCATATGTACTAGAGAAAGTGGATGTCGGGCCCTAGTATTCCGCCATATGTACTAGAGAAAGTGGACGTCCGCATCCAAAAATTTTTATTTTTTTTTGGACGCGGACGTTCATTTGTTCTAGTAAATCTCGGGGCCGACTAGGACCCGTACTAGAGAGACTGGACGTCCGCGTCCACTTCCGAAAACACAGACGCAGAGCCACATCCGGGGCCATTGGTGGTGGTGGAATGGTTGGAATTGCAACATCCAGTGCGCAAGCCAACCAGCTGGATTTGTTGTCGACCGTGTTAGCTGCATGGGATACCGGGGCAAGAGTGTGGGGTAGAGGATGTTGAATCGATGTGCTGGCCGTTCATGGTATTCGATCCTGCGAGCCTTTGCTTCAGGTCACTCCCGAATCGGTCTGATGGCTGTGCGGTCGAGGAGCATCGGAAAAACCTGACCCATTGTCCCGCAAACTGTAGACAGTGAAAAACGGGTTCTGTGCCGACCTTCCAGTGGATGTGGATGACGGCTGCGATCATTGACAAGCGCCTCCTGCTGTCGATACGCCAATGTGTCACTGAGGTGAATGTTTTCGCCGAGCGTGGTCAGCTGATGCAGAGACTTCGAGCCTTGCTTTTGACACTCCTGACAAGTTCGGATTGAACTCGTTCATGCGAGCCAAGTTGAACACTTCTCAGCCCTGGATGGTCAGAGGAGGCTGAAGGCCTGTTTATTGCGAACCCGAGACAACGAAAGCTTCCTCTGACCATGGATGAGTTACACAGTCTTGAGGATACGCCCGAGCCTGGCATCCTTGAAGGTGCACCTGCGCAGATGGAAATATCGCAGCAGTGCCAAACAATGGCAGCGAGGAATAGAAGAGATAGTCTGGAGCCACAGAGGAAGAAGGCTAGGCGGAGCGGGTGGGGTGAGAGACGATAATGCGGCGGTTGCTAGCGAAACAGCAACAAGAGAAGGTGCGGAAGAGGATGACGCTATGGAGGTTGACACTGTATCGCCTACAGAAGCACCGCTCGTTGACGCCGGAAAGGAAACCAAGCCCGAATATCGTCACCAAGCTGGGAAGCTGTGATGGGGCGTTACATTCACACTGTGAATTGTGACGCCACTGATGTAGCCAAAGAGGTGGAGGACAAAATTATTTCCTGGAAGATGGCGTGTTGGAGGACAGTTTCAGCTTGTGCTCACTGATCCTCCATTCAACACGAGGCGGGAAGGCGGCAGAGAAACTCGGAGTACGATATTCTGGAGCCGGAAGATTGGCGAGTGTTGCGTGTGAAATAGTTCGAGTTCTTCCGCCTGGCGGCCATGCTCTGATCTATTCAGCGTGCGCCAACTCGTGGCATGGATGGTGCAATCAGAAATTCCGAGCCTGGCAAGATGATTGTGGACAGTGTTCCAGTCGTGCTATCTCGCCGACCACACAGCTTTCGTCCAATCCATCGACGAAACGTGCACACTGCATAATATGCACGATTCGTTATCAATGCGTATAAGCTGGGGAAGGGTATGGCTGCGTACGATATGGTGGATACAGGTTGCACAATCCGGACATATCGAGGCACCCTGGGTTCACCAACGCGATTGACAACGTTCCGAGGTTGTCGGCTGGTGAAGCTCAATACGATGGGCAGAAACAACCGACGCGCCATGAGCAGAGGCGTTGACCACTCTTCGTGAGCTTCTGGAACGATTTTCGAAGCAGAACGATATCGTGATGGATTTCTTCTCGGAACGTACAGCACAGCCATAGCGTGTATGACGTTGAGGGATGGTACGTATCGTCGGTTCATTGGGTGTGAGAAGGAAAAAAGGTGCCACGATGCATCGCAGGAGTGGATACTGCATGCTTTTCGTCAGTGAGGTGAAAGCCGGGCGATATGGGGGGATATTGCAGCGTGAGGTGGAGAGTATTCTTGGGGACGAGTCGGTACCGGTCACAGGAAAAGCTCCAAGGCTTCGTCAGAAGCACATCTCAGATGCACCAGAAGGATTCCCTGCTGTGACAGCATTGCCGAACCATCTGCTTGTGTTCGTTGCGTCAATGAAGAAGGACGGGTCTATGCTTCACAGATTGAGCGGGGTGCCTATGGACCAGTGGCCGGCGAGGACATGCACTCGTTTTGGAGCATAGACCCGGACGCGATTCTGGCTGCCGATGCCGCATTCTACGGTGTCTATGTTTCGCAATCGGAGGTAAGAGGTGGTGGGTTTGGCGTATTCGCGGCGAAGAAACTGAAGAAGGGGACGGTTCATTGGCTGGTACAATGGGACGATTTCTATGCGAAGATTCGAGACTCGGAACCGCAGAGATCAGTGATGTACGGCCCGGAAGGATTTGGGTGCACAGGAGAGAGGTTTCCAGGACTACAACATGGAATTGGAAACCACGTACATAGGGAGGGTGCAACCTGTTCGGAAGGTTTGGCTCGTTCCAGCGGTCTATAATTGTACCAGCTACCTCAATGATTGTCGGGTCATTGACGGAACGGAGAAAGCGACCGAGGTGAGTCGAACACAGTCAGCCGAGTTTCGACAAGGCGATGCCAGAGACAAACCGGACTTGCTTCAAATATCAAGAATCCCATGCTGTCAAGGTCGCTCTGACCAGAGACGTTGAAGCTGATGAGGATATTGCTGACTATGGTAGAAAATATTGGCCAGCTAACTGAGCTACTTTGATAGATTTGAGTAAACACGCATTGGCAGAGACAATAGACTGTGGCATCATCTTGCAAGAGCGCTAGATATTATAGACTAGACTAACACAACAATCGTGACATGACTGCAGAAGGCATCTGCGGCCTGGAGTGCAAACTATTCCACTTTTCTACTGCTTTACCTATGGAAACGAAAAGGAGAGAAACTAGAAAGATGTGAGTGAGAATTGTGTAGCAACGCAGCATGTAGAACACCAGTAAGAGAGCGATGTAGGAGAAGCAGTCACCCCATTACAGTGCGGGCCGTTTACGGGGATGCTGACGTAGCAAAAGTCATCGTTACGATGACTTTGCTGTAAGAAAGCAAAATCATTACAGCGGCCACAATTTTTTTACCCGGTAAAGAAATCGTGGCTGCTGTAATGTTTTCTTTTCTCACAGCAAAGTCATCGTAACGATGACTTTGCTGTAAGGAACCCTGGTAAAACGGCTTCGGCTGTAAGCAGCAGGGAGTTTCGTCCTTCTCCCATCTTAGTAAAGGTGAGAGCGAAGTGTGAAGTCGGGAAAATTGCTCAGCAAAGGTCCTGTACGGCTGTGAGCAGCTCTCAGGAGTATTTTACCTCACGTGGTCTCTGTTCTGGGTATACCCTGTATATATATAGTAGCCCTAGTGTAGGTGGGAAGAAGACGAAAATTCTACCAATAATTTATCACAGTGACGGCTCTCGTAGTCGAAATCTGCGCGTTGTCAAGGTTGAAACTAGTCTCCCCCTACGGGCCTAGCTAGTAAAATCATACAACGTTGTCGACTAATATTAAAAAGTAGCAAGCAATCTGCTGAGTTAGAACTAAACTATGAGATGAAGGCCAGATGTATAGATGAAAACCGAAAAGTGGGCTAGATAACAATGTTGAGATGAGAAAGACAGAACTTTTTAGCAGGGAACAGTAATATAGGTTTTAATACTTCTGGTATGCTATCTATCTATTGCTCCTATCGTACTTGTAATATTCGACGGTGTGGTGTGGATGTGGTCCGTGAGGACGTCCTTCTCGTCTTCAAGTAGATGTGGCCGCGCGTGGGCAGGGCCATAGACTAACTTCTCGCCTGCAGGAAGATCTCCTCGGTGAAGCCGACCCCGTAATGGTAAAGGTCACCGCGACCAACCAATACGGAATAGGGTGGCACCCAAAAGTGAGAGGGGGAACCTTCCACATATCGGCGTCCGGATTGACCAGGCATACATGACCATAAGGGGCAACTACTATAAAGAACCCATCGGCTCCGCTCGACATCATGAAATATGATGGAGACTTGGTAGGACTTCCAACACTATTCGTCGTTACCTTGAAGTCCGTGTGCCCATACTGGTCTGCAGCCCCATCTGCTGTAAGAAGCAGCCGCAATCCTGTCTTCGGGAAGAAGACAGGATCCTCACCCTCCATTCCCAGCTTGAGAAACTCCGCACAAACACCAAGAGCAAGCTCTGCCACCAACTTGTTCTTGTACATATCCAGATTTTCCTCCTCCAGCTTATCGCACAACTCACGCCGGGAGAGAAGGGGCCCACGACCACCATCGATGCGGCTGCCGCAGCACCCGACCCGCCACGTTGTGTGATGGAACTGCCACGGCGAAGGATCGAAGCCGGGCTTTGCGAAAAGCTGGCGGCTCGTCCTGTGGCTCCCTGTCGTCATCGTTAGAATCAGACTGCTGGGAGGGTTTTTCAACCTCCAAACCAGCGGGAACTGCCTAGCGAAGTGCACGAACAGCTCATGCGTCGCACTCCCAGCCGTGGACGATTCCAACAAGGTTTCCAAAACAATAACCCCAAGTTCTCCAGCAACGCCCGCTTCACCGCAAAGTACTGTTCCACCACCGTTTCCTCGGCTCCCGGCGATGCCAGCTACCTGGAATGCTGCCGCCCTCATTTCCGCCCGAACCTTCTCCACCGTCGTACTTTCCATATAGTACTTCATCCGCTGCCAGACGCAATTGCGCTGGGGAGAACGGCGGCCACATTCTCATCGACGATACTGTCGGGAATGGGATTCTCCTGGCGTCGTCGAACTGGAGAACCGGCTCCCGAGAGTGACCTCGGGAAGGCGACTTGGATTCTTTGACGACGACTTTGATGAGTCAGTCACCCACTCCCGAGCCTTCTCTTTTTGGTAGAAGGCTCGGCGTCGCAGAAGCGGCTTCCAAGTTACGCTTCCCGAGATGGAGTTTTCACCCGCATCCTCGGGGGCGCTCCAGCTCGACGACCTCCACAGCACCACCCGCCGTTCCACCACGACCGAACGACTCGCTTGCAGGCGGGTACTCCTTCTGGGCATCACTTTCCTCCCAGAAGTTTCCACTCCGGGCGGTGCAGAATCACTGACTTCAATTGATATCTTCGTCAGGATCTGCACCGCCCTTCGCATTGCTCCCTCGACCACATTCTCGGGAGTAGGGCCCTCCGTCGAAATCCTCGCAACCGTCTTCTGTCCAACCACCGGATGGTGAAGGGACGAAACTGTCATCGCTGGAGCTTCCCTAACTGCTAGCAGATGCAGAACGGGAAGCTTCGACAGCGGGGGCCGGAGCAGCATGGTGCTGCTCGGCAGCCGGAGTCGCAGGCTCAGGCTGCGAAGCCGGTGAGACCTGCTCCTGCGAGGCTTGGACAGGACGGTTGGGGGTACCAGTCCCGGCGTGGGAGGAACAACGGACCAGGCGTTCGCTGCCATCCTGGGGACCACGCGCAGTCGGCTTGACCGGGGACGCGGGGCACCGCCGGGAGGATGCCGACACGGCAGGGGTAGAGACAGGAACAGGGGCAACCTCGGAATCGCTGGAAGATTCCAGTTGAGGTAGTGGGGGCAAAGGAATGGAGGATGAAGGATGGGCAAGGAATTGGAAGAGGAAGGGATGGGGGCATCATCACCACATGTGGCTGGGAGCGCAGCATGTGGGATGTCTGGGTAATCGCGTGAAAGCGTTTCCGCAAAATCATGTCGCGGTACCCAGTGACGCGCAGGAGCATTTTCCTGGCGTCCTTCCCGAAGACAGACTTCTTACGGGGAAAAATGTTCTCCGACTTGTAACCATCGGGGGGGGGGGGCTTCCTTGGGACGAGAAGTCTGCCCAACACCCTTCTTGGGGACCATCTGAGCAAGAACTTCGACAAACGCAGCGAGCGAATGTCGAAGCTCTTGCTCGGGTCACCCACGCTGGGAATTGAGCCATCCAGCATCCTCATCACATCCGACACGTTCCAGACTCGGCCACCTCCTTCACGTACCCGAAGATTTCCAACAAACCAGCAATCCATTCCTGCCCAATGTACCAACCGAGTCGGTTCAGCCCGGCCGACCGACGGCTACAAGTGTAATAACGCCGTCATCTCGAGGTTGACATTTTGGACGTCCGGCAAGCACCTTGTAGTATACGTGGCAGTCCGAAATTGCCAATATTTACGTTTTCCGCGGAATTCGAATTTCGCCGGATACGACCGGCGACAGCAATGAACGAACATTGCTGGCGCATGCGCGCGCGCAACCGGCACACGTGTGCAACGAACGTACTGGCGACGGCCAACGGACCAACGGGTCCCTACGTGTGACCCACAAGGTCCTTTCCATTCGGGACGTTACGAACAGTGTTTACACTGTAAAGCGATGCCATCGTGGCTATATAGGTATTGGCATCGTGCCGGGAGGGAAAGGGGACAATCAACGGACGAGCAACGGCTCTAGTCTACGACTGACTTCTACGTTTACGTTTACGTTTGCCTAACGAGGCTTCGTCTCCGTCGAGCTGCGTACTCCCTACCCATCGCCGCACGTAAGGCTGATTGCGTGTAGTGCCTCCGGGCTTGGTCGAGAGCGCCTCCGGTGACGTACCACCTCGTGTGCTAACGTAATCCTCGCGTGGATTGTTGCGTCGTGACGCTCGTGTCTACTCGCTAACCACTCTACCTTCTACCGTTCTAACAATACAGTCAAACACCAGCGGTGTGGACTGCTCGTTTCGTTTCGTAAGGACAGCGTGCACTGGCTCGTACCAGCTACTACGTCTAACGAACTATCGTTCCACACTGGTCTCTCGACCTAGAAGTTGCTACGAGCATTACGACAACCACGAGGTTGAGCTCTTTACGTTAACGAAAAGCTACGTGCTACGCTATAGACGACGGTCTATGAATTACGCTGTGTCGAATTCCAGCGCGTCGTCCCGGCAACCGTTGCCAACGTCAGCGGACGCCGAGCCGACGTGGCCTTGTCAGCAGAAGCGATCTTCGCGACTGATCGATCTATCCCGCCGGATATCGAGGCGATCGGCCAGCTACCACGTACGGTAAGCCCGTTTGAGTCCGTGAGTATGGACCCCGCAACGCGCGGTCAGCTCAACGAAGGGAACGTGACTCCCACGGCACTACGTGTAGTGTACGAAGACCTTCGAGGTCACATCGAAAGGGCGAGCGACGCGGCCGTCGACGAAGCCGTAAGGCAGAGACTCGGAGTCTCGGAGCGCGAAGCTCGTGCGTTACGTGAACGCTCAGCGACCCTCGAACGGGAAAACGAAGATTTACGAAACCGCCTCTCCGCCGTGGAGGGAAGACTCGACTCGTTTGTCGTAGTATTCAACGAAATCGTCGCCGGACGTTCCGCTCCGCCGAGCGGAAGCGATCCGAATTACGAAGAAGGCTCGCGCGCCTATAACTCGCAATCCTCCCCGGCCGTTCCGGAGGATACCCACCAACACCCGGTTCCGACGACCCCGACAACGTACGGAAGGGGGGCGACAGTGCAACGAGCCATCGCCAACCCAACGAGACGCCACGAAGGCAATTACGTTTTAACGATACGCCAGACCACGCGCGGTCGGCGGACGCAGCACGAGCTGCGCAATTCGATACGAGAGCTCCCCCCGCCACGTGAGACGTACATTCCGTGGCTGGGTACGTTCGGCACGACGGACACGCGAGTCCACGAAAACGAACGTGCCGACGCGGTACGCTTACCAGGGAACGCCCTTGGACCCGTTTGCCACGCGTTGGCAGAGCACACGACAATGCTCGACGCATTTGCGAACGTGGTGTCGTACCGCATGTACCGACTTAACGATGTACGTGAACATCTCTACGTGAACGAGAGTCAAAGCGTACATAAGCTCAAACGTGAGCTGGAGGGACTTTTCCCTACGTTAAAGCCGTTCTCCGGCCGGAATCCGATTACGTTACTCGGATTCCTCGCCCAAATACGTGATGGGTTCAGCACACTCGGAGTGTGCGAGGGAGTGGCAGTACGTGCGCTGCACTTCTTCCTCGACGGGGACGCCCGACGGTTCTACGATTCCCAGTGTACGACTGGCGTGATCACGACTGATCCGACGAAGAGGTTCTCGTGGCCTCACGTAATCAACGCGTTGATCAAACGATACCTGCAAGACGACGTGCTGCAGGAGGCCTACGAAAAGGTCACGATGATCACGCAGAGTCCTAACGAGGACGAGAATCAGTACGCTGATAGACTCGACACCGCCACGCGGGCGTGCAACTACGTGTTTACGGATCGACTCCTCGTTCACCACTACGTACGTGGTTGCTGCCCTCGACGCGGGCAGCCGTGACGGAACGACTCCGGTCACTCCCCGAACGAGAGAGGAACGACCTCACCGTTGTGAGACGATTGGCGACGGCCGAAGGAACGACCTTCCGTGCACGTACGGCAGCTGTCGCGTCAGCCGCGAAACCGAAAGTGCGGTTTCCGGTGAAGCCTACGTTGGCTATTTCCGACCACGAGTCGAGGAAGTTCGCGGACTACGATGAGTCCGCGTACTTACGTAACGAACGGGCTAGCGAGCCCAGTTACCACGATGGTAACCCGAACATCCCCGCGAGGGACGACGACGACGTGTCGCTCGCTGCGGTTCACGTTGCCGAGAATTTGGAGGCGATCCTCTTCACGAACGGGCCGCCGCCCAACGATACGAAAACGGCAAACGAAAAGCCGGACGAGCTCGAAGCTCGATTGAACCGTCCATGCGAGGACGTGCCGAAGCTCACGAGCGAGCAGACGCAATTGGCGCACTCCGTAATCCCGAATGATTACTGGACGCTGTCGTGTTGGTCATGCCGCGAAGATGGCCACTCGACGTTTACGTGTCCGCGTCTGACGCCAGATCAACGGATCTTTTTCGCGTACAAGTACTACCTCTTCCACGTGAAGAGCAACCCACGTCAGGCTGAGTACTTCCGCCAACGAATGGCCAAACGTCACCAGGAACGCCTGATGAGCGAGGGAACGTGACCCCGCGGAGGTACGGCACGCCGCCTACGATACTCCGAAACCCCAATCGTGACGGGGGAAGGCCCTTCGACAGGCGCCGCGGCGACTTTCGTAATGACCGACGTGATCCCCGCCCGTGGGCGAACGAACGAAATGGCCAGCGTAATGGCCGCAGCGGAGTCTACGTGACGACTTCCGCTGACGTTACACCACTCGAGGTGGAAACGAGTCACGATGACGAACGAGCTTCGTGGGCTCACGACGACGACGTGTCGAACGGCCTCGCGCCGGAAAACGACCAGGCGATGTAGGTCACGAGCCACCCACATCGCCTGAACCCTTACGTGAAAGGGGGACGACCGACGTCGATGATTGGTCCTCCGCAGGCTCACCGATGAACGAGAGTTACGTAAAGCTCACGGCCGCGAAGGCCAACTCGAGTCACACGACACCCGACGTGGGGGGAGAAACGAAGTCCGACGGGACAAACGAACCTCACACGAAGAGGAAGCCTCGCAGACGAGCGAGACGCGCTACCCGGAAGCACGACGCTTCCGAGCGCGAGAAAGCCAAGCACGCGGCTTATACGAAGCGTGTCGACGCAAAAGAAGCCATACGGGCCTCATACGGTGAAGCGACGAATCGCTAGCGAAGACGTAGACCGCGCGCCGGTCAGGACCGAACCGTTGGTCCTCGACGGGCATACGTGCCTACTTGCGTCGAAGCATTATATCGTGTCCGGAACGATCGGACTAGACCTCAACGTGATGAGGGCGATTACCATCGCGATGGATACGTGCAGCGGCTACAACTTGATACGAACAAGTTTACTACCCTACGACTGGGTCGACCGCTGTCTACGTGACGAAGAGCTACCGAAGCTCGGAGACGCCAACGGGCGACGTTTGCCTATCGAAGGCGCCATCCTGCTTCGTGTCAGGCTGGGGAACTCGCTGTTCCGCGTAAAATTCTTCGTAGCCAACACGCTGGCTGTCCCCGTCATAATGGGCACGTCGTTCATGTCGAAGCATGTCGATGCTATACGCTGTCGAGCGCAAACGATCGAGCTCCACCGAGGGAGATACGATACCCATTATCGCGGAGGGTGATACGACGACTCCGTACGAGGAGGGGGAAGAGACGAATCCAAACGTGGAACACCCGAAACGCCGCGAGCGTAACGCGGCCTCGAATCGGCCAAGCCGAACGTTTTCGGTTCGCCTGACGAAGTACACGCGTGTACCGGCGATGTCGCAACGGACCGTCAACGTGACGACGGATGCGACCGGACTCGTGTTCCTCGAACCGAAAGCGTCGGTGCAATTCCGGCATGGGCTGCGCATAGCCAACGGAGTGGTCGACGTAGGACCCAGAGAGACGTTCTCTATTATCGTGTCGAACTTCACGAAGAAGGACCGCGATTGCCGAAAGGCGCGACGATTGCGTACGCGGTACGCTCCCCGTTGGGAATCGTCCCACTCAAGCGTGAGGGCGGCGAAGCCCTCGCGAAGGTTTTGAACCTACCGCTAGTCGACGCGACGACGCGGACAAATACGAACGGGTTGGGCGACGAAACGCCAGACCCGTTGGTCAACGAAAAGGGGAACGACCCCGCCACGGATTGGCAGTCGACAATCGATTTGTCGCACCTCGACGACGAGGACTTACGAAAGCGCATCAACGAGATGCTAGCTACACATTCGTCAATGTGGACGAGCGGACGCCTCGGCGAAATCAATGCTACGGAGCATCGAATCGAACTCGAAACGGGCACGCGGCCCATACGTTCAATGCCCTATCGTCAGGGTCCGGCTTACGTACGATAGCCGAGGAGCAGATCACGAAGATGCTCAACGAAGGGGTTATCGAACCCGCGTCCAGCGAATGGGCGTCACCAATCGTGTTGGTGCCGAAGAAGGACGGATCCTTACGTTTCTGTGTCGACTACAGGCGTTTGAACGCGAAAACGATCGCTGATTCGTACCCGCTTCCTCGTATGGAAGACTGCCTGGATTCGTTGGGCGACGCCGCCATCTTCACGACACTCGACTGTAACGCCGGTTACTGGCAAGTGCCCGTCTCCGCCGAGGACCGTGATAAGACAACGTTTACGTCTTCCATGGGAACGTATCGCTACGTGCGAATGCCATTCGGGCTACGAAATGCCCCCGCTACGTTTCAGCGGACGTTGGACATCATCCTCTCCGGAGTACGTTGGCAATCGTGCCTTGTTTACTTAGACGACGTAATCGTCTTTTCGAAAGACCTCGAGTCTCACCTGGGTCACGTTGACCAGGTGCTTTCCCTGCTACGCGCAGCGGGAGTAACGTTAAAGCTCACGAAGTGCTCGTTCTTTCAACCACGAGTTGACTACCTGGGGCACGTGATTACCCCAGGGAAGCTGCACGTCGCAGCACGGAACAAGGAAGCCTTTCGTACGGCTACGTTCCCGCGAGACAAGACGCAATGTCGATCGTTTTTGGGCGCGGCCAACGTTTACCGCCGTTTCGTAAAGGCGTATGCCGAGATCGCTCGGCCACTCAACACGATGTTGAAGAAGGACGCTTCCCCCGATTGGACGAATCCAACTGACGCGCAAACGAATGCGTTCGAAACCTTGAAGACAATACTGGTGTCGCCACCAGTATTGCACCTTCCGAAGGCGGGACGTCCGTTCATGATCGATACCGACGCGTCGGCGTATCAGCTGGGAGCTACGTTGCTCCAGCAGCAAAACGAAGATAAGCCCAACGAATGGGTGCCGATTGGGTACTGGTCGAAGACCCTTAACGAAACCGAACGTGGTTACTCGGCGACCGAGCGCGAGTGCTACTCCGTCGTCTGGGCGATAACGTCGCTCCGACCCTACGTAGAGGGTCAGCGGTTCACCGTACGTACGGACCACGAAGCCTTACGTTGGCTGATGACGTTGACGGACGCGTCCGGACGACTACTACGATGGAGGCTACGCGTTGCCGAATTCGATTTCGAAGTTACGTACAGGCCTGGGCGCGTGCACCAGGTACCTGACGCTTTATCACGTGTGATATCTACGTATGACGACGGTCGACCCGTCGACGATGACGTACCATCGTACGGGACGCGGTCCTCGTGACGACTCGCAGTCGTCGACAACCCACACGAAATGGGCAAGGACGAACGACGTCCGTACGTAAAAAGGCAACGAATGCCAGGGGTCACGACGACCCGTCGAACGAGACTCGTGACGAACGGACACCAGCCGCGACGGATGGCAACGAGGGACTCGAGTTCAACCGCGACGCGTCGCTCGATGACGTTCTCGACGAGGAACCGGATTTCCTCGACGAACAGCGCGCTGCTGAAGACGATTCGGCACGCGTGCCACCAGCTGACGTTCAGCTTCCCATTACGAGGGACGAGCTTATCGAAGCTCAACGCGAGGACACGTTCTGTCAAACGATACTGACACGACAGTCCGAGACGCAGGACGCTGCATTCTTCGAAGGCCACGATGGCCTACTCCGACGCCGGAACCCTCACGACGAGGAACGTACACAAATCGTTGTGCCGGCTTCGTTGCGGCCGCGGCTGCTGGAGTTAACGCACCACCACGTCCTCGCTGGACACCCCGGACAAACGCGTATGTACTACACCCTACGGAGGACGTACTACTGGCCCGCGATGGCCGCCGACATCTACGCAACGGTACGAAACTGCGTTGGATGTGCGAAGAACCGCGTGAAGCTTCGCAAACGGACGAACCCGTTACGTTTATTTCCGGCTACGGAGCCGTTGCGAGACCTATGTATCGACATACTAGGTCCGCTTACGAAAACCACGCGTGGTAACCGATTTATCCTCGTGATAACGGACCGCTTCACGAAGCTGACTAGAGTCGTACCTCTACGTAATATCGATTCCGCCAACGTGGCGAGTGCGTTCGTCAACGCGTGGGTCTTCTCGTATGGACCCCCACGGACACTCATAAGCGACAACGGAAAGCAGTTCGCTGCTAAGTTCTTCCAGCGCGTTTGCAACGAGATTGGCGTAACGAACGTCTTTACGTCGACGTACCACCCCCAAACGAACGGGCAGGTGGAGCGCTACAACAGGACGATCCTGGCGATGCTGCGCAATTACGTAAACGAAAACCAGAACGACTGGGATCGATACGCATCGGCGTTAACGTTTGCGTACAACACGCATGTGCATTCGAGCACGGGCACGACGCCCTTCGATTTGATTCTCACGAATCCACCGCCACCGCTGGCGCTACACACGTCGGTAACGAACCGCGAACTACCCGACGGGGGAGGGCGAGCCACTTACGTGCGTGAGCTCGCCACAACGATGGATAACGCGTATCGAACGCTGAAGGCCGCGCAGGCACGTTATAAACGAAATTTCGACAAACGAGTCCGTGTCTCGAATCGAAACATCCGTGCGGGAGAATACGTATTCATCGACCCGACGGACGGGACCACGAAGGGCACGAAGCTCGGCAACCACGCGTTGGGACCGTTCCGCGTACTACGTAACGACGTACGAACGTTCGTCATCCACACTACGGTGTTGAAAAGGGGGCCTCAGACAGTACTGCGAGACAGTGATTTTTACTGTCTGAGACAGTAAAAATCACTATGCGGCAAATGAAAATTAATGCCACACTTGGAGACAGTGATTTGCACTGTCTGGCAGACAGTACGGAACACTGTCTGCAGACAGTAAAAAACACTGTCTCACAGTACTGTCTGAGGCAGTGAATGGAGACAGTAAAAATTAATGATTTATTCAATAGTTGGATATGATGTAATTTACTGTACTGGGCAGTGTTGGCGGATAGTGTTTTGTATTGGCCAAGGCAACATGGCCGGATAGTGAAATACGCTGCCTGGGACAATAGATGGAACCAACACGGTGCACTGTCCTGGGCAGTACCTGGAGACAGTGATTTTCACTGTCCTGGGCAGTACCTGGAGACAGTGATTTTCACTGTCCTGGGCAGTACCTGGAGACAGTGATTTTCACTGTCCTGGGCAGTACCTGGAGACAGTGATTTTCACTGTCCTGGGCAGTACCTGGAGACAGTGATTTTCACTGTCCTGGGCAGTACCTGTAGACAGTACTTTGTGCTGCCCTGGGCAGTACCTGTAGACAGTACTTTGTGCTGCCCTGGGCAGCACCTGTAGACAGTACTTTGTGCTGCCCTGGGCAGCACCTGTAGACAGTACTTTGTGCTGCCCTGGGCAGCACCTGTAGACAGTATTTGTGCTGCCCTGGGCAGCACCTGTAGACAGTACTTTGTGCTGCCCTGGGCAGCACCTGTAGACAGTATTTGTGCTGCCCTGGGCAGCACCTGTAGACAGTATTTCGTGCTGCCCTGGGCAGCACCTGTAGACAGTACTTTGTGCTGCCCTGGGCAGCACCTGTAGACAGTATTTCGTGCTGCCCTGGGCAGCACCTGGAGACAGTATTTCGTGCTGCCCTGGGCAGCACCTGGAGACAGTATTTCGTGCTGCCCTGGGCAGCACCTGGAGACAGTATTTCGTGCTGCCCTGGGCAGCACCTGGAGACAGTAAAAGTAGTGTCCTGATATAGTAAAATTCGGTGTCTGGGAGTGGTGGATGAGATGGAGCGTCACGCTGTCGTGGGCATCTTTCTGGGGTAGAGGAAGGCAGTTCTAGCGCTATGAGGATGGGGCATGGACGGTATTCATATGGGAATGGACAGAATAGTACGGCTAGGAATTTTTATTTCGTAGTGACTATGAGCTAGCGAGAGGTATACGCGGTAGGATAGGTAGCAATCTAAGAGGGTGCGATATGGGAAGCTTCACTCTGGATTTGTTTATTTGCGCAGGCTACATTGAGAATAAACAATCCCTATGTTAAAAATGCTACTACAACTAACACTATTCCGACGAGTAAAACTAAAACTACTAGAAAAGTCTAGAAATCTATCAACTGATTGAGCTGCATGAATAAGCTAGGAAATGAAGAGAAGAAGAAAAAATGATGTAGAGAAAGGAAACAAGTTAGTGACGTTGAATTGGAGAGGGAAATTGATGGTGATTAGGAGACTAACGTACCTTAACAAATACCATTGCATCCCAAATTGAGATATGTACTCACAGGCAGAAAAGAAAATTAGTGGAGAAGTGGTAAGAGAGAAAGATAAATGAAAGTAGAATTGGAACACTCACCGACTGGAAACCTGAGAAAGAGAAAACGAATAGAAAACTGGGTTAGTGGCGTGAGTTGTGGAAACGTACCATCATGGTTCATATCCGTCGGAGACAAAGCAACAACTTTGGCCTTGGGAGCCGTATTGATGATCTAAAACTTACGCTTTGGAAGCAGTTTAGATGATCTATACGGCTTCCACGGCCAGGGTTGTTGCTTTGCTTCCGACGGATATGAAGATGGAAACAGGGATCTCCAGAATCTGTTGTTTAAGTAGCACTCTGCGGGCGGAAATGACGTGTACTCTAACAATAGAGGGATGAATTTGAAACGGAGCGGTGCGATGGGAGGCCCAGAAAAACGATACCTAGGGTGCGAATTACGCTTTGAAGCACATGACCTGGCAGAACAGGCGCAAAATTATTGTATCTTCTACCGCCTTCTCTAGTCTATAATGACGTCATCACTACAGAAATATAGGAAAAACACTAGCATATCGGGCCTACTGGAAAGGGGGAGGCGAGGAGTAGGAAAAATGGCGCACTTTCCTGGACGAGGAGTCCGCGCTTCCAGTGATGATTTGGACGGTATATATCGATGACGTCATTGCATGCTCTGAGCACACTTGGCAGGCAGTCAAAGCGGGCCACGTGGATGTGGGCGGCTAGGAAACAGCAGTGTGGGAGAAATTTTATAATTTTCATGTTGCAAGCGAGCAGTGAATCTGCATTGCAATATATAAATTTATGCTAATTTAAGATATCACACCGAGTACGATTCAACGAGAGATTGTGCTTTCAACTTGTAAATAGGGCCGAAAATGGTAGAGTATACGAGTAGGAAGTACGTGTATGAGAAAATCAGATTCAGTATTAGTGCCTAGAGCATCACTGCGAAATAAACGGCCGTTTTCCGGAAATGGATACATCTTGGCTGGGTTTGTGGTTAGGGGATGCGATACAAGATAGCAAAACGATGTTGAGTCCGGATGAAATAGCAATCAATGTGCATAAAGCAATGAGCATAGGGCAAAGCATTGTGGTGAACCAGTTCATTGGATCGAATGAAAGCCTGGAAAGGTTTCGTAACGGTTAAAAGTAGTAGTACTGTATTGAGATAGTAGTCATGTCATAGAAGTTTAGAGTTGTATTCTATGCAACAAAACTGAGCGAAGAAGAAAAGAACAAAAACATCAAGATGGCTCCGAGACGGACTCCTATTCGAAAGAAAACCACAAGTCGTAGGACAAAGGCGAGATTCGATTCACTCAATGTGGCCAGTCCCAGTAAACAGCTTCCTGGGAAACTGCAGGGAGAAATCCGCAGCAGTGATGCAGCCTGCATGAACAAAGAAATCCCGAGAGGTAATGAGCTACGACGTGAGTGTACCACAGATGACCTATTGGAGTCCCCAATCCCTATGGGTGACACAATAGAAGGTTGTATTGATGTGTACAGCAACAACGATGAAGCTGGAAGTGACATCTACGTAGCATCGAGCACGCTAATGGAATCGGAAGAAGCAACCGGACGAGGTTCTGATTCCATTTCAACTGGAGGCCCGATAGACCGAAATGCTGGGGATGAAGCATGTGGTGATTTCAAGGCATTACTACAATGGCCTGCGATGTATGGGGCTCTTCAGCTGAGTGGAACTCAAAGAATGACAAGAGCCCACTATGAAGGTACCCTGTTCGGAATGAATTTCCGCAGAGATCCAAGTGAGCACGTCCCGTCGGACTCTGTGATGCGACAGAAGATACTACCATTCTTGAGGAAACACTGCTATGCAAAGAGCTGTGACATCGAGTTTCCGATAGACCTTCGAAAGAGCGGAGCAAGAGCTGCACAGCATCGAGGTGCAGTAGGAACCCGTGGAACAACAGATGACAGAGACAATTGTGGAGGAATGGCGAAAGTTCGTATTGTACTCCCAAGCACATGGGCTCTGAAAGATGTCCAGACTCGACCAATCTTTGAATCATTCCGCAGTGATGCGAACAATCGAAGCTCAGAAGGAGAAAAATCAACCGCAGAGTGCAGCATTGAAGATTCGTTCATTGCAAAGTGCAGGAGGGGTGTTTTGAGCGACCCATTCGTTCGCACAGCAGTTGTTCCCATTGACAGCGATGGGAAAAAGGGTTTGAAGCACATTTATGTACCTGATGGAACAGCAATTCGAATCCGATGTCATCCAGGAGCTCGTCAGGTTGCCGTCATCGAAAGAGCAAAAGGGTTCAGGAAGAATGACAGAGATGGTGGGAAACCGAAGAGGAGAAGAGTGGCGGTTACGTCGTTGTGGGAACTTCATGCTAGGACCATAGTTACCTATGAGGCTCGACACGACGGTGAGCATGATGTGCATGTCGAAAAATATCTGCAGCCGCGAATGTCACATCTATTGGAATGGGAGAGGCAGCATGCTCTGCGAGCGATATCGCAATGTGTAATCGGAGCAGGAGCCAAGGGAAAAGAAACACGAGCTGGGGACGTGATAACCGTTCTATTACCAATTGGAATGGAAGAGGGTGATATTGTTCCACACGTCGTATTGGTGAACAGGTATTTGAAAGAGCAGGTCGGAGAAGCATCCACCATGTTACTTTGCTTTTCACCGGGCGCGAGCTTTGCTGAAGCCAGAAAACCGCCCGATAGACTAGGAAGCCCCAACTATGAAGAAATTCGTGTTTCAGGGGTGTTCTCGGATGGTTTCGGAGACCACAGGTCGCAATGGCACCCAGCGTCTCCGCGAGAAGATGCACCATGTTGGGGAAAGCTGGAGGATGGTCGAAACTACTTTGTTTACCGATTTCTCCTTTACACGGATGACTTTGAACCATTCACAAGCAGGAAGGGAAGTTTTGGTGGATGCTATATGTTACCTCTCAATCTACCGCCTCGGAAAAGGGGAAGCTACCAAGCGGTTCGAGTGATTGGTTTGCCACCTCCGGGAGTGTCCACAAATTGTGTATTGCGATATATCGTTCAAGATATAGTGCGAGGAAGCACAGAGGGTTTCCCAACGAAAAATGCAGAGGGAGAAGATATTGTGGTATTTCTAGACCCAGTGGGGAGCATTGGAGACTATCCTGCAGTTTCACATACCCTGGATGTTCTTGGACACACATCAAACTCTCCGTGCCACATCTGCAGTTTCCGCAAATATGACCTGAGCAGTACTGGTGGCACGAAGAATGCATACACTTCGGTAGTGAACGGGCAAACATCGACGCATGCCAGGAGCAAGTATCGGAATGCATCGACACGTAAGGATGCCACAGAAACCCAGCTTCGCACTCTCGGACTGGCTGCAGAAGAAGGGGAAGATTTACCATTTCATGTCCTGAGCACTTCCTTGGAAGCAGTGCAGGAAGAAGTACCGAAGACGGAAAACGGAGTTTCAGTTGTCCCAGCAATTTTTGACCCGTACCGTTCCGCAGTGATAGCACCTGACCATCTATTGTCTGGACTGGCACAAGATGTACTGAACGCTTGTATTTCAGCTGCCAGCCCACGAATTCGAGAGGTAGCTGAATTGCAAATTCTGGGCGCTCTGAAGAAGTTCAGGATGGGAAGGCAGAACCGTTTATTTGGAACCAACAATCTGCTTTCCATGAACATGAGTGACATATTCAGTGTGCTTCTGATAGCACCTATGGCATTCGAAAACGCAGCTCGAATGATGGATGGGAAAGGGGAAGGTCATCGTGAAAAATTTGATGGGGCCGTCAAACTAGTAGTGATGTTTCAGAAGCTGGTTTCGTGTATTAGTTTCATGCCCGTATGGTGGAAAGACGGTCCCCATGAAGTAGAGACGGCTGACGGAGAAGGTGGCAGGAATGAATACATTCTGGGAAGAACTGTAGACTACGTGGAGACGTTGAATGAGTATTGTCGGAAAGTGAAGGGAGCAGGAGCACATTTGGACAAGCCTAATGTTCATCGTCTTGTCGAGTTTTGTGTTCATACGCTTCCTGCCTACGGCTCTGTGAAGCACGTGCAGGAGCTTATATTCGAACGGATGCATCAGCCGCTGAAGAAAGGTGTGAGAATGTCCAATCACCAAAGCGAACAGCTTTCAGCGCTGGAATTAGTTCTTGCGGATGACTGGCAGACGAGAGTGGCCATTGTTTTGCGCGAAATCGGCATGGAGCCACAACATTGGTCCTCGTCCGAATGCTCTCAAATGGTCAACGTTCTTTCACAGGAGCTAGGGAGAGAAATAGATGTGGAAGACGAGGTAGTGAAAAACTGCTTCCAGGAACCGGTTCTCCAGCTTCTCTCCCAGCGTCGAGGAAAGATATTGTCGGCGGATGGTGAAATTGTGACGTGGAGAGGGCATGGAGGTATATCTATTGACGAGGTCAAGGAGTACATGAATGGAAAATGTGATATGGCAGAGGGTGCTGTAGGTGTTTTCAAACGGTTCTTTACCGAAAGGTACGGAAGCGGAACAAGCGGGTGTGGAAAGTATGCCGAATGGGTGAGAAGAGTTTCTAGAAGCACTACGACAGAGTGGGGAAGGAAAACAGTGCAGAGGTCTGGCTCTCTAGAATCAGGAGCTATCATCCATGCTGTTTGCCCTGAACAGATGAAATGTGAGGATGGTGCAACTTCACAAGCGATTCTGTACCCGGCGTCTCGTCTCACATCAGAGATAATGCGGGGAAGAATTAATTATGAACCGCGGTTTTTTATTGTTCTAGCGTTCTTTATCCTGAGGAACGAGAGTGCGAGAGATGAGCAAGGTACAGCTTATGGAGTTTGCCTGGGTTTGCAAAAAACTGATGAAGGAGTGTTCAAGGTCGAAGAGAGGCGACGAACAGTAATTGTGGAGATGAGTGAGGGAGTCACTGAGGTGTTTGGTATGCACTATTGCAATGGGAGTGTATGCGAATATGATGAGAACATGAGGGAGGTAAGGCACGGACCCGGACTGCTGGAGGGTGGAGAGATATATGCACTATGTAGGCGAGACGGATTTCCACCGAGGGCTGCATGATTTTTAGGGAAGAATAAAATGAATAACCAGATGCATCACATATGAATTGTACACTCTAGGGCGGTGGTGGATTGGTGCAAAGTAGTGGGGAGAGGATCTGAGAGGATGGAGGGAGGTATGCTTACAGCAAAGTCATCGTTACGATGACTTTGCTGTAAGAAAACGTTTCCATTACAGTGGCCAAGAATGTTTTACCGGGTAAAAAAATCGTGGCAGCTGTAATGATTTGCTTTCTTACAGCAAAGTCATCGTAACGATGACTTTGCTGTAAGGAACCGTTTCCTTGCAGTGGCCGAAGAATTTTTTACCGGGTAAAAAATCAGCAAGAAATTTTACCGGGTAAAAAAATTGTGGCCGCTGTAATGATTTGCTTTCTTACAGCAAAGTCATCGTTACGATGACTTTGCTGTAAGAAAACGTTTCATTACAGCGGCCACAATTTTTTACCCGGTAAAGAAATCATGGCTACTGTAATGTTTTCTTTTCTTACAGCAAAGTCATCGTAACGATGACTTTGCTGTAAGAAAACGTTTCATTACAGCGGCCACAATTTTTTTACCCGGTAAAGAAATCATGGCTGCTGTAATGTTTTCTTTTCTTACAGCAAAGTCATCGTAACGATGACTTTGCTGTAAGAAAACGTTTCATTACAGCAAATTCATCGATAGTTAAGGTTAAGTAACCAACTTTAGGATGTCCAGAGGACCTGCTCGTTGTAAGGAATAAGGAATATTGATCAACTGACGAAGAGGAAGCATTTTGAATCGACTAGGGTAGGAACGCAATGAGATTTGGTATGCAAGAAAACTGAATCGCAGTAGTGAATAGGTAGTTGAAATGAATTCATATTGATGTTCTTTGGTGTATTGTCCATTGGAGCACATTGAAAACCATTTATATGATCACCGTTTAAATAGTCTATGAATCCTTTGCAGCCGAGTACGCCAATAGGAAGAAATTCAAGCAGTGGCCTGCACGGGAACCGTTCATTTGTGAGTAGCAAAAGTTAGTGTAGAAATGAATTTTTCAGACTTGTAGGAGAGGTGGATCGTAGTAAATGTATAAAACTCACGTAGAATCGATTGATAGGAATCAATGGTACGGAAGAAGAAGCGAGGTGGAGAGTGTGGATGAAATAGGTTGTTGGAATATGAATGATAATTGACGTGGTGAGGTAAACGGGTTCGATTGCATTATATGCGCTAGAGGTACATACTATTAGGTGTAGATTGATGGAAAGGGCTAAACGCTTTGTGGAGGTATCAGGATCAGGTAGAGTCAGAGGTGCTGAGCGGGTGCAGCGTAAGGTTCATCAGGACTGAACGTAGGTAGGGAATGTCTTGTCCGGACAGTATAAGAGAGGAAGCTGAGAGACGGGAAGCGCACTCGGAGGTACCACAATTGTGGATTTCATCGTCTACACAACATTTGAACAGAGAACCGATTGAACGAACTGAGATTGCAGGGATTACAATGGGAGACAATAGTATCATGAATACTACAGCGGAGAAGAGCAATTCTCCTTCTGCTGAAGAGAAAAGCATCACTATTGCTCAGTACAGCTCTTCTAAAGTGCAAGTTGATCCTCGCAAAGTGAAATTTCCGACAGTGACCTCCCGTTTGGTGCGACCGGGTCGTGTAAACGAACTGGCCAGCATTTTCATGGATAGAGGTTTCTCTACCACTGGAACTATGATTACAGTCTGCAAAATGGAAGATAACGAAGGAGACGAGTTTTACTGCATCGATGGCTCTCATCGCATAGCTGCTCTGCAACTATGCCTGGAGAAGTACTCAGGAAAGAACAGGGATTCCTTGGAATTGGTTTGGGTACAACAGTTGATTGCGCCGAACGGGCGTCTAATTTTCGATGCGCTGGAGGTTCTGAAACTGTCTCTCGAAGCCAATATACAAACTCACGATGTCGCTTCTGTGAGCATTGCCGACAATGTGTGTGCGGTCATAGAGTTTCTCAGGTTTTCCAACCAGATGGATCTTCCTGTTGTCCGGCTTATTCCTATTCTGAAAGAAGTGAGCTATATTCTGCCGTCCGACAGGAACCGTTCGGAGAACTCGTATAGGCAGTACATCAACATTGCGAAGGGGTTCAATCGCACAGACAGCGTTGCTTTCGTGTACTGGAGCTCTATCCCTAGCGTTTACAATGCTTTGGATAGGAACAGAGAAATCGAGGATGCAAGAACCGAGGGAAGAGATCCGGACTTTTCTCGAATTGACTCTGCCGATATGTACGGGTGCGTGCTCGATCTTGTCAATAACGCAATATTCCGCAATGGCACGGACGGACGCGGGACGCGCGATAAGGAGTGGTTCCAGTGGTTTGTGCTCGAGATGACAGCGTCGTGGACAAGGATGAGGAGGAAGAGAGGACTTGTCAGAAATATCGGAAGCGGAAGTCCGTTCACGATGCGCACTTGGCTACTGGCTCTGTTGGCCATCTATGATATGGCAGAGGTCGTCCGCAAGTGGTTGAACTCTGCAACGATGGAGGAATTCGTGCGAACGGATTTGGCAGCAGAAAACGCGAAGGAGGTCGGGGATAATGATCATCGCATTGGAGAGCGCATTGTATTCGTCCTTGTCGACTTTCATGACGACGTGGTAGACAGTAGCAGTCTGAGAACCAAGAACGGGATGTTTACAAACAGTTTTTACGACAAACTGGAATATGCTACCGGGACAAAGGCAATGCAGGAGACGAAAGCGGAGGAGGAGAGGGAACGGAATCGCATGACCCCCGGAGAAATAGAAAAAGCACTTGTTGATGGCGCCAAAGCAGAAGACGAAGAAGCACCTACTGCCGCAGAACAGGGAAATAATTCTACAGAGAAGGAAACTGTGGAAACTTCTGGTCCTGTTCAAGCAGAAGAAGGAGTATCTGCCGAAGCCCAAGCAGAGCAGGAAGTTTCTGCTGTTGTGGAGGAAGAACAGGAAATTACTCCAAATGTGGTGGCTGAAGAAGTGATTCCTGCTGTCGCGACGAAAGCAATAGAAGAGGCACCTCTGAGCACCCCGAAAGAAGCAGAAGACCGTCCTGCCGCAGCAAAAGAGGGAGGACAGGAACGTCCTGCCACGCGTCTTGCAGCAGCTGAGAAGAGGGAAGCAGAACGTCTTGCTGTTCTCCAAAAAGAACAGGAACGTCTTTCAGCTTCAAGGGCAGAGCGGGAAAGTCGTGCCAGGGATAATTCGCCGGGAAGGATTGTCAGAGAAGATCTTCCTCAGGGAAGGAAACAAAGCGGCGATACGCAAAGTCTGGATATCAACTTGGACAATAGTGGTCGCATGGACATAGACACGCCTGGACAACAAGCTGGAGATGCGCAGAACCGCTCTGTGATATTGAAACTTCGAATCAGGACACCAGAAACTTACAGCACTAGCCCGGCCGAAGTGGACAAGGAGAATTCGGGAAGAAGCAGGAGTTCTGGTGGAAGCGGCGATGAAAACGAGTCCAGGTTGGATAAGAAGCGAAGAAGGGAAGATACTAGCGCGAAGTTTTCTGAGCCCAATACGCCGGATGACAACATTGAGATTGGGCCTCCCCGGGAAAAGAAGAGTAGAGTCAATGCAAGAGAACGAACGACTGGAGAAGAAGCACCACTCTTCACTGACGAGCAAGAAAACTCCCTTCCAGACCGCACATTCGCAGAGGACATACCTGAGAAGCTGCCTTTATGCGTTCCTTCCAACTCGAGAATGAAGTATTATATCACAGAAGAAGACATTGATACAATCCGGACGGAGATAATGGAAGCAGCTGCAGGCTACTCTACTTTGGTATGTCCCCTCGGTTCTTGTGAAAGCCAACAATACTTCAGCTACCAGAGAAGAATGATCGACGAGCTTGGTTACGTGGTGTTGCAAGACATTTTCTCTTCTACTACAGTGGGAGCAGCTACGCACGAGTTATTCACACAGATGGCCAGCACATTCCAAGGTACTACAAGTGGCTCAAGTGCAAGTCAGAAGAACCCGTGGAAACCACTTCGACCGAAAGACAGCACTGGTGTATTCAAGACGGACCGGAAAAGCATCTGCGATGACCTTGAGCAAGAAAGCGCGCGGCAGTACAGGAACAAGCTGATTCTGGAGCTAGGTAAGGCGATTTGTGCGGAGAACCTGAAGCTCGGGTTTGGAAGAGAAGAAGCGGTGGTCTTTCCAGAAACGGGTCTTCGTCTGATTTTGACCGCAGAAGGTAGTCAGGAGCAACTTATGCATACCGATGTTCCCGTCCGTGAGGGAACTGGAACTGGTCCTCTCAACTCGCCATCATATTTCATGATGGCTGCTGGTGCGGATGGGTTCATCATTCGTATCGCCAAGTTCAGCCATGTGTGCCTAAGTCATCCAGCGAAAGAAAAGTACCGCGTGCCAGTGACGAACGTGCGCATCCCACCGTATTCCCTGCTTGTATGCCGAACGGACGTGTATCACGGAGGAATGGGATTCGCGGAGGGTCGTTCTTCGGTGAGGTACCAGCATCCTATCCGGTCCCATCTATCACTGCGAACTTCCAGGGAGAAGTTGCTACAGCCTCCCTTCAATGTCAACTACTGGGAGCGTTTAGATATCTGATGAAATTAGTTCTTAATAGCATTCTATGGCAGGCATCAAGGCCGCCTTCAAGTAAACGATGAAAGTTAGGCTAGTACATGACGTTTGCGTATGTAGACGGGTCGAGAGATATACAATACTCAATTTAATATGAGAAGGGGAGGAAACTATGGTGGGCACTACTAGAATAGAACAAGGTAATATCGCAGTCGTCTTTGGTTACAACATTGAGGTGAGGAAGGCTTACAGATGATGCAGTTTCGCTGGGGTGCTGACAGCAAAGTCATCGTTACGATGACTTTGCTGTAATGATTTGATTTCTTACAGCAAAGTCATCGTAACGATGACTTTGCTGTAAGAAATCAAATCATTACAGCGGCCACAATTTTTTACCGGGTAAAAAATTCTTGCTGATTTTTTTACCCGGTAAAATTTTCTCACCACTGTAATCAAACCTTTCCTTACAGCAAAGTCATCGTAACGATGACTTTGCTGTAAGCATCCCGGGTAAACGGCTTCGGCTGTAAGCGGTTGGGAGTTTCGTCCGTCTCCCACCCTGGGAAGGGTGAGAAGGGAAGTGTGGAGCCGGGAACATCGTACAACGATGGTTTGGACGACTGTTGACGGCTCTGGGGAGCACTCTGCGTCGTGCAAGCCTGGTTTGCGCTGGCTGCACTACCTGGTATTGAACGGTTCTGTGCGCAAAGTTTACTCATGAAGGAGTTAGGGTGTTGTGTACCACACCAACCATAGTTACTAACATTTGCAGTGTACTCTAGTGATGTAATTATTATTCTAGTTTCTAGCTATACAATGATATTAAGTAAGTCAGATGTGCACAGAGCATGGTCTAAGCCTAGCACGGTAGAGAAAGATGGAAGAAAGATTGAAGGGTAGGCATGCAGAGGTATGAAGGCAGCAGTATGTGTAGACTATGGCAGTGGTAAGAAAATATTTCATGCACCAAAGGGTGGGTAGAGTGACATTAGAGAGGTGGTGTGTAGGGGGAAGGTAGGTGGAGATGATGAAGGAGGACAACAGAAACGAGAGCGAGGGTTGAGACCAACGGCTTACAGATGGAGCAGTTTACCAGGGATGCTTACAGCAAAGTCATCGTTACGATGACTTTGCTGTAAGGAAAGGTTTCATTACAGTGGCCATGATTTCTTTACCCGGTAAAAAAATTCCTGGCCGCTGTAATGAAAACGTTTTCTTACAGCAAAGTCATCGTAACGATGACTTTGCTGTCAGGAAACAAAACATTACAGTGGCCATGATTTCTTTACCCGGTAAAAAAATTCCTGGCCTCTGTAATGAAACGTTTCCTTACAGCAAAGTCATCGTAACGATGGCTTTGCTGTAAGGATCCTTGGTAAACTGCCTGAGCTGTAATTGTCGTACAACGAAAAGTGATGTGGAAGGTTCGGATTGGTCAACCGCTGAATATCATTACCAGGGTGTATACTAATAGGAATATGTCAGATCTCTAAGTTTCGCCTATCTTACTCAGCTTACGCAGCAAAACAGCTTGTCGTTCAGATCTTCTTCTCTCTTTCTCAATCTTTCACTCTTCGTTTGTCAATCACTCACCAAAGCAATGGCTCAACAATCCCCCAACGCTTTCGACCGCCAGGTGCGCTCTGCCAGCCGCCGTGACAACGATTCTCCCACTCCTTCTCCCTCTCCTTCTCCCTCTCCTTCTCCTTCTCTGGCCCCCCCTGTCCCCATGGACGTTTGCGAAGCTGCTGCAGCGCTGACCCAGCTCAGCCCAGCACCTAAGCCCGTCCCCTCCCCCCCTTCCGCTTCCGATCCCGCGGTTGTCCCGACAATCGACGCTGGCGTTCCCGCAACTCCGCTTCCGGCTCAATCTGCCGAAGCGGCGCCAGCCGTCGAGGGATCTGGTGCTCCTCTGCCCAGCTCGCCTGCTCCGGACATGATCATCGCGTCCGGCAGCGACTTGGCAGAGGATGCGGAGAAGGTCGATGATCACAACGCTCGTGACATCGTACCGAACAAGCCTCTCCGCAGCACCAGGCTGGCCTACCCTGGCACAGTGCCCATCCCGGTGGATGTGGACTACGACATAAGTCCGGAGAGCTGCCGAAACATTCCAGTCTTCATTTCCCCCCTGGATGTTTCTCCTCCGGCAGTCGTGTCCAGGGTGGTCAGGCCGCATCGCGTTGATGAGTTGAAGAAAACGTTTCTCACTCAGGGATTTTCCGTGATTGCTTCACGCGTGTCCGTCTGCGAGGTGATTGATTCCAATGCAAAAGTACGACTGCAATATGTCGATGGATCTCACCGAGTGACCGCGTTGAAGGCCATTCTCGAGTCGGCTGGACCTGCTCCTGCGAAGGACAGTCCAGAGTGGGAGGAGTTTGTCAAGTCTGACATCTACCGTCGCTTTGGAACTATTCCAGTCGACTTTCTCCTCCCACCGACTCGGCTTGGCCGGGATGTCTTCTGCTCCGAAGAAGTACTCCCGCTTTCACGGCTGATGAACTTCCACACCCACAATGTCAGCGAGGTAACAGTTGCTGACAATGTGTGCTCTGTGATGGAGTTCATCAATATCCACCGCCTGGGAAAGAAGAAGATCGAGCCGACCGTTCAATACATAAAAGAACGGAAAGCGCTGAGCTGGATTCGTCCGAGACAGCTCATGCGCTACGTCTCGATCGCGCGAGGGTTCAAGACCATTGAAAGCCCTGCTTTCAAGTACTGGTCGAGCATCCCGAACAGGCCGGAGTTCGTGCAGTTCTCTTCGACCGAGGATCTGGCTGGTTGTACGGTGAACTTGTTGTTCAATGGGTCGTTCAGGAGTGCTCCGGATGTGCAGAAGTGTTTCATCCTGGAGATGACGGCGCGCTACACTTGTAGCCGTCGGTCGGCCGGGCTGAAACCGTACTCGGTTGGTACCATTGGGCAGGAATGGATTGCTGGTTTGTTGGAAATCTTCGGGTACGTGAAGGAGGTGGCCGAGTACTGGAACGTGTCGGATGTGTTGAGGATGCTGGATGGGTCAATTCCCAGCGTGGGTGACCCGAGCAAGAGCTTCGACATTCGCTCGCGCGTTGTCGAAGTTCTTGCTCAGATGGTCCCCAAGAAGGGGTGCTGGGCAGACTTCCGTCCCAAGGAAGGCCCCCCCGATGGTTACAGTTACGAAAATATTTTTCCCCGTAAGAAGTCTGTCTTCGGGAAGGACGCCAGGAAAATGCTCCTGCGCGTCACTGGGTACCGCGACATGCAAATGCGGAAACGCTTTCACGCGATGTACCCAGACATCCCACATGCTGCGCTCCCAGCCACATGTGGTGATGATGCCCCCATCCCTTCCTCTTCCAATTCCTTGCCCATCCCTTCATCCTCCATTCCTTTGCCCCCACCACCTCAACTGGAATCTTCCAGCAATTCCGAGGTTGCCCCTGTTCCTGTCTCTACCCCTGCCGTGTCTGCATCCTCCCCTGCGGTGACCCCGGTCAAGCCGACTGCGCGTGGTCCCCAGGATGGCAGCGAACGCTCTGGTCCAGTTTCCCACGCCGGGACTGGTACCCCCAACCGTCCTGTCCAAGCCGCGCAGGAGCAGGTCTCACCGGCTTCGCAGCCTGAGCCTGCGACTCCGGCTGCCGAGCAGCACCCTGCTGCTCCGGCCCCCGCTGTCGAAGCTTCCCGTTCTGCATCTGCTAGCAGTTCGGGAAGCTCCAGCGATGACAGCTTCGTCCCTTCACCATCCGGTGGGGTTGGACAGAAGACGGTTGCGAGGATTTCGACGGAGGGCCCTACTCCCGAGAATGTGGTCGAGGGCAGCAGTGCGAAGGGCGGTGCAGATCCTGACGAAGATGTCATTGAAGTCAGTGATTCTGCACCGCCCGGAGTGGAAACTTCTGGGAGGAAAGTGATGCCCAGAAGGAGTACCCGCCTGCAAGCGAGTCGTTCCGGTCGTGGTGGAACGGCGGGTGGTGCTGTGGAGGTCGTCGAGCTGGAGAGCGCCCCCGAGGATGCGGGTGAAAACTCCATCCTCGGGAAGCGTAACTTGGAAGCCGCTTCTGCGACGCCCGAGCCTTCTACCAAAAAGAGAAGGCTCGGTGAGACTTCATCAAAGTCGTCGTCAAAGAAATCCAAGTCGGCTTCCCGAGGTCGCTCTCGGGAGCCGGTTCTCCAGTTCGACGACGCCCAGGAGAATCCCATTCCCGACAGCATCGTCGATGAGAATGTGGCCGCCGTTCTCCCCAGCGCAATTGCGTCTGGCAGCCGGATGAAGTACTATATGGAAAGTACGACGGTGGAGACGGTTCGGGCGGAAATGAGGGCGGCAGCATTCCAGGCAGCTGCATCGCCGGGTGCTGAGGATACGGTGGTGGACAGGTACTTTGCGGTGAAGAAGGCATTGTTGGAAAACTTGGGGGTTATTGTTATGGAAGGCCTGTTGGCATCGTCCACGGCTGGTAATGCGACGCATGAGTTGTTCGGTCACTTCGCTAGGCAGTTCCCGCTGGTTGAGGAGGTTGAAAAACCCTCCCAGCAGTCTGATTCTAACGATGACGACAGGGAGCCACAGGACGAGCCGCCAGCTTTCGCAAAGCCCGGCTTCGATCCTTCGCCGTGGCAGTTCATCCACAACGTGGGTGATGCGAAGGACCGCATGGATGGTGGTCGTGGGCGCCTCTCTCTGCCGCGGCGTGAGTTGTGCGACAAGTTGGAGGAGGGGAATTTGGAGATGTATAAGAACAAGTTGGTGGCAGAGCTTGCTCTTGGTGTTTGTGCGGAGTTCTTGAAGTTGGGAATGGAGGGTGAGGATCCTGTCTTCTTCCCGAAGACAGGATTGCGGCTGCTTCTTACAGCAGATGGGGCTGCGGACCAGGATGGGCACACGGACTTCAAGGTAGCGACGAATAGTGTTGGAAGTCCTACCACGTCTCCATCATATTTCATGATGTCGAGCGGAGCCGATGGGTTCTCTATAGTAGTTGCCCCTTATAGTCATGTATGCCTGGCCAGTCCGGGCGCCGATATGTGGAAGGTTCCCCCTCTCATCTTTTGGGTGCCACCCTATTCCGTATTGGTTGGTCGCGGTGACCTTTACCATTACGGGGTCGGCTTCAGCCGAGGAGATCTTCCTGCAGGCGAGAAGTTAGTCTATGGCCTGCCCACGCGCGGCCACATCTACTTGAAGACGGAGAAGGACGTCCTCACGGACCACATCCACACCGTCGAATATTACAAGTACGATAGGAGCAATAGATAGCATATCAGAAGTATTAAAACCTATACTACTGTTCCCTGCTATAAAGTTCTGTCTTTCTCATCTCAACATTGTTACCTTAGCCCATTTTTCAGTTCTCATCTATACATCTGTCCTTCATCTCATAGTTTAGTGCTACTCAGCAGATTGCTTGCTACTTTTTAATATTAGTCTACAACGTTATATGATTTTACTAGCTAGGCCGTAGGGGAGACTAGTTTCAACCCTTGACAACGCGCAGATTTCGACTACGAGAGCCGTCACTGTGATAAATTATTTGTAGAATTTTCGTCTATCTTCCCACCTACACTAGGCTACGTCTGTGTTTTCGGAAGTGGACCCGGACGTCCAGTCTCTCTAGTACGGGTCCTAGTCGGCCCCGAGATTTACTAGAACAAATGAACGTCCGCGTCCAAAAAAAAATAAAAAATTTTTGGATGCGGACGTCCACTTTCTCTAGTACATATGGCGGAATACTAGGACCCGACATCCACTTTCTCTAGTACATATGGCGGAATACTAGGGCCCGACATCCACTTCTCTAGTACGATTTGGCGGAATACTAGGACCCGACATCCACTTTCTCTAGTACATATGGCGGAATACTAGGGCCCGGCATCCACTTTCTCTAGTACGTTTGGCGGAATACTAGGACCCGACATCCACTCTTCCTAGTACATATGGCGGAATACTAGGACCCGACATCCACTTTCTCTAGTACGTTTGGCGGAATACTAGGACCCGACATCCACTTTCCCTAGTACATATGGCGGAATACTAGGACCCGACATCCACTTTCTCTAGTACGTTTGGCGGAATACTAGGACCCGACATCCAGTATACAATATATCAGCGAAAACCGGGAGGAAGAAATTACAGCGGATGGTAAATTCAGGTCCCATATCGGACCGTATTTATTCTCTCATTTAGGAAACTGCTCGTATACAACACGTCTCTCTAGAATAGGGAATACATATCTGGTCAGAATAGGAAAAAAATACCCGGTTAGAATAGGAAATACGTATCCAGCCAGAATAGGAATACGTATCCAGCCAGAATACGAAATACGTATCCAGCCAGAAACGAAATACGTATCCAGCCAGAATACAAATACCTGTCAGCATATCGTCGATCACCCATCTCCCTCACTATCACGTTCTCCCTACCATCCGAACGCCATGCCACCACCATCCGCACATACTGCAAGAACCCTCACGACCTAGATTACAAAAAATCCGCTCCTTCCCAATTCCATCCCCGCTTTCCTCGACACCACCCCAGCCCATTACATCATCAAGACATCAAACACGAACATGGTCAGCAAAATCTTACACCACTTGAAACCCACTCTCACTTCTATCGTATGCCCCAAAATATACACATACCAGAAACACCTCACAGCTTCATTCCCCATCTTCCTACATCCCTTCTTCACTCTCCTTCAGTCCTGCCGTTCCTGCTTCACCACTCTGCATCACATACACAACATCAGAATCAACCACAACAGTCAGACTCAAAAGCAACGCTTACCACGACAGATATCCTAGAAACTTCCTCACTTACCTCTCATCCATCCTACACAAAATACAAACCATGATCCAAAAACCTTGCAATGAATAATCATAGTCAGCAGTCCATATCTTCGCAAAACACATCCTGGCGCTCAATGAAACTTACCTTCTGTCATCACCATTCCTGCATCACCTGCACAAAATCGAAATCAACAACAACAGTCGGACTCAAAACCCACATGTCCCTCTCAGCATACTCTCAAAACTTCCGCACTTTCCTTCGCTCGACACAATACGCACCATGACTTGAAAGCTTCCAATGAATAAATATCGCATCAACTGCAATAGTCAGATTCGAAACAAACACTTCCCTCGATGCATACCCTCAGAACTCACTTACCCTCGTTTCATTCTACACAAAATACAGACCAAAAGTCAAAAATCTCACAACCAACAAATGAAGTCAACATTCCGCATCTTCGCACCACCGGACTGCGCGCTAAATGCAACTTACCTTCCGTCATCACCATTCCTGCATCACCTACAAAAATCGAAATCAACAACAACAGTCGGACTGAAAACCCATGCTTCCCTCGCTGCATACCCTCAGAACTCACTTACCCTCGTTGTATCCTGCACACAATAGAAACCATAAGTCAAAAGTTGTACAAAAAATGTAGTCAGCATTCCATATCTTCGCGCAACTTAACTAGGCGCTCAATGTAACTTACCTTCCGTCATCACCATTCCAGAATCACCTACACAAAATCAGCATCAACCACAGCAGTCAGACTCAAAACCCACATTCCACTCACTGCACCACATTCCACTCAACTGCACCCCTCAAATGCTCGCCTACCTCCCTTCCACCCTTCAGCAAATATGCACCATGAATCACTAAGCTCCCAATAAATAAATATTGCATAAAAGACGACAGTCAAATTCAAAACAAACACTTCCCTCGCTTCGTACCCTCCGAGGGTGAATCCTGAGTCAGGACGCACTTAACCTCTTCATCTCGTTACATCATACAAACAATACAACCAATAAGTCACAAATCGTGCAACGAAAAAATGTAGTCAGCATTCCATTTCATCGCGAAACCCGTCTTTAACCTCAATGAAACTTACCTTACTTCATCACTATTCCTGCACCACCTATACAACATCAAAATGAACCAGAACAGTCAGACTAAAAACCCATGCATCCCTTATTGCACACCCGCGAGACTCACTTACTTACCTGCCTCCCATCGTTCACAACATGCAAACCATGACTCACGAAGCTTCTATTGAATCTATATCGCATCAACGACAACAGTACGACTCAAAACACACCCTTCCCTCGCTGCATACTCTCCAAACTGCCATACTCACCGTCGTTCTATCCTCTACACCAAAGAAAGGAAACACGGCCAAAGAACCTCAGCCAGTGACGGCGGAGAAGTGGAATTCCACAGGTTAACCTGCGGCGTCGACTGGACAGCTTTCAACGTCAGCTTAAGTCCTGCTGTGCATACTCCATATCATCGCCGGTATTGAGATTAATAATGGCCCAAGCCATGGTCTCTGAACTCCCGAATGATGAGATCCGGATCGAGAACATCGAAATGGTATAATCATATATATCACAATCCATTTGCTTCCCTTAAATGATCCCTGTAATATCTACTGTAAAGCACAAACTTATTCCATGAAGTTCGCAATTAATATAATTTTTATTTCAAATGAATTAATTGAAAATCCATCTCCCACGGCGGTCATTCGTCCTTCCAAGCAAACGTTTCCAGCAAAATGTATGACCTAGCAGTAGGTGATGATTGATCGCTCAGGCACATTCCACCATTGGGCTGCCAGAAGTGAGCACAAAACTGATACCCACAAAACCACGAGAACATTACAAACGAGGTCTCGAACGCACATTTAGAATACAATATAAATACTATACAACA
This sequence comes from Asparagopsis taxiformis, assembly GCA_030407315.1. Taxonomy (NCBI): domain Eukaryota; phylum Rhodophyta; class Florideophyceae; order Bonnemaisoniales; family Bonnemaisoniaceae; genus Asparagopsis; species Asparagopsis taxiformis. The sequence goes on along the minus strand of JALQPE010000424.1, from coordinate 2,160 downwards.
AACTCTACTCGCTATCTCAGACGACGCGGCTCACAAGTGGCGTAGTCCCAATTTTCCGTAACGCCTTTCCTGATGCTTAAAAGTAAGAAACATGTCAAAACGTATATCAGAAATGAGTGCGAAAGTTTTCTGCACGGGAGATGATGGGCCACCAAATTGACTTTTGGAAATTAGAATTTCTGGGCTGGCCAGCAATGCAATTGAGCCGGACATCCACCAGACGTCCATTCTGGGTTGTTGTCGTGTGCTGCTCACATCCACGCATTACAGCAACCACGCAGGCGGGCCCACTGCTCATACGAAGTGCACGTAGTATGTGCAGCACGATGGATGAGTAGTGTTTGTCGTGAGAAAGTGGGGTGGGAGCATGTCGAAACAAGGACCAAAACTTTGCCCTGGCGTATTGAGCCTGAGCCTGGAATCGATCCTTCGTGAGATGTGGCTTTGCTTACAGTGATGCTTACAGAAGCCAGCGATGGCCCGCTCGGGGCGCGGATGGCTTCTTCTGGGGCCGTTGTGGCCAGATTAGACACCTTGATTTGAGTTGAATTTTGAGCTATTCTCAAAAACATGCACATGTGAACATGTTTTTGAGATGGGGGTGTGCCGTACGGCACTTTTGACCGCCCAAATCGATGTAATTTTGCATTTTTTTTCTGACTGAAATTTTAGAATTTCTGGGCTCGCCAGCAATGCAATTGAGCTGGACATTCACCGGACGTCCATTTCAGGTTGGTCGAGTATTGCACATGGATACAGTTTTGCAGCTATTTCTCAGCCCAACATTTTAGAATTTCAGGGCTGACCAGCAATGTAACCGAGCCGGACTTCCACTGGACGTCCATTTCAAGCTAGGCGAGTGTGCTGCACATTTGCTCGCATCGCAGCAACTAAGCAAGTGTTGAGAGCACCGAGATGCCATGCAGACAAGAGGGAATCGGCTGCAAACGGCTTCCCTGGTCGGCGGCTGGATGTCTGGATGTGAATGGCTGCAAGCATGGAAATCTTGCTACCGCACGCGCATACACACTGCAGCAGCACATCACTGACGCATGCGAAAGTTGGGTGCTGCAGTGCGTGGTTTGTGTTTGTGTGTTTGTGTGTGTATGACGAACCTTGTGGTATCCCTAGGCGTGCACTGGTCAAAAAGTTTGGACTGCCCCATCGGTCGTACTTTGGCGCATTTACATGCATCGGAGAACGACCAAGGAGGTAGAGCAGCAATCGCTGTTGGCTGAGCGTCCAAACTAGAGGGCTTGGGCAATGGTTCTATAGCAGTCATTTAAAGGACGCCCACCGTTGATGACTGAGATCCACGGTGTTTTTAGTATTCATGGTGTTGTCCTGCATTGGCGGACGTCGAAGACGAGTACTTCCAGTGAGCGTCCAAGGTGAACAGCTCAGCAGAGGATTATGATGTGGATGTGAAGGCATGGATGAGGCCAGCAGGAACGTTTCTGCAAGATGGGCGGTGAGTGGGTAAGTGAGCGGGGAGGGCCGCTCGGGGCGCTTGGTAGCCTCTGGGGCCGTTGTGGCCAAATTAGAATCAAGCCTATGTCCGGCGGACGTCCTGAATTGCTTTATTTTTTGGGCTATTCTCAAAAACATGCACATGTGAACATGTTTTTGAGATGGGGGTGTGCCGTACGGCACTTTTGACCGCCCAAATCGATGTATTTTTGCATTTTTTTCTGACTGAAATTTTAGAATTTCTGGGCTCGCCAGCAATGCAATTGCGCTGGTCATTCACCGGACGTCCATTTCCATTTCAGATCTACTGGTTGCACTAGGCCTGAAAGTGTTTCTGGATAGGGCCGAATAACGACCTGGGCAGCACGCACTGCGTAAGATGATCTGTGTGATGCAGACTGCAAGGATTTCTATGGTGATTCTGGCTGGGGAATGTGGTAAGCTTGATTGTTGCGTGCTTTGTATCTCCTTGCCTGCCATTTGCTGGATATCATATCATATCATAATTTCACACGAGCGATCAAACGAAGACGCCGACTCGGCACAACTACCAACTCTCCTAGCTTCGAGTAGCGCCACTAAGAGCAACTTGTGACACTCAAGACGAATACGTTGTGCTGATCTCTGCAATGAAAATTGAGTTAGTGCTGCAGTTCTTTTGGTCGATGCCAATATGCAGGGATTACTGTT
>JALQPE010000423.1:0-27411 GCA_030407315.1 Asparagopsis taxiformis | reverse complement strand
TCTTTGTCAACCATGTGGAAAATTTCACGAATATTACAAGTTTCTTGGGTGGCGATGCCTGGTGAGGCATGTGCTGAACGATGCAACAGAGCCATTGGACCATTCTCGGATGTATACTACCACTAATCGATCCGCGATTGAAATTTCTTCGTTGTGATAAAAAATCAAAATGTCTACGTGGAAATTCATCGCGCGCTTTATCCGAAAATTTGTGATCTGACATTTGTACACAGCGCTTGAACCACCGAGAATCGCGAGTAGCCCTTTCAATTCCACTTCGATTCCACCGCTCTATTTTCTCGATTGATAGACCGCCCTAGGTCGAACACTTCATAACGAGCTCATTATGAAGTGTTCAGGACCGCTGGAATTCTTCAATCTGATATCCATATCCAACTAGTCGCCCACCATCATGTCCAAACGTCCCAGGGCGATGACTCACAACTAGCGCACACATTTATTGCTTCGCGGAATTGTACCAAATTACGTTACGAGTGCACCCAATATTTTACAACGCACTCAAAATTTCGCAAGCTCTAATCTTATCTCAGCGAGAGTGTATCGATGCCAATGATATCCCTTACACAGTTCCTCATCATCACCTTCACTCTCGATCCTACTAAACTTAATCTGCTTCCATACTCCCCGTTCTCTTTACGAAACCAATACATTTTAACATCTGCCACCTCGACCATAGAACATAATTTCCAATCCTATCAACCTCTAGGACCAGGAACACTTGCACTAAACCGCCGTTCCTTCGCCTCAATCATCGCCTCTACAATCCTTGCAATCCGTCTCTCCCGCTTTTCCTCTGCTTTTCCATCTCCGTTTGTAGCTCCCTCAAAATTCTCAATTCCTGTATGCAGTCATTATTATGACACGCAAAGTGCAGTGCCTCCAACATATCTGAAGTTAACAGTGAGGTCTTCTTGACCAGTTTTCCAAACCCTTCTCTCTCGAATATCTTCTCCCCGTTCTCGTTCCTCATATCCAGCAGCCCCAGGACGTTGCCCTTCCTGCAATCATCAAAACTCAGGCGATAGAACACCGGAATGATGATCACACCGCGATCGGCGTCTCTTTGGAACTGTTCAACGAAACACAGCAGTTCTTTCGTCGTCCAACTACGAGCTGCAAACTACGAGCTGCAAACTCTGGCGTAAGTATCACAACGGCGATTATGGCTGTCTTCAAGACGTGATTCATCTTCTCTCCTGTGTTTAAAACAGGAGAGAAGATAAATCAGAGCAATTGCTCTGGTCTCAACTCTCGCGTATCGAAAAACACCTTCAAGCCCAGCTTGACCAGTGCGTGGTATGCCGACCTTGAGCTGCAGATTGGCCAGCCCCCCTGGAGTGCGATATTCGCCCCGCCGTCGGTGACACTCCACCTGCTCTCCATTGGCTTCATTGCCTTCTTCCTGTGTGTTTTCCCCTCTCGCCCACTACCGCCGCTGCTGCTGCCGCTCCCGCAGCCGCTGCCGCGCTTTGCGGACTTGGTGCTTTTGCGCGCGCACGATTCGTCTCGTCTCGTGTCGACAAGACTTGGAGATAAAATGACTGGAAGCTTTACGCTGTGCTGTGCTGCGCTGCGCTGCAACTTTGCTCTGCAGCCGACGCACCAGCGGTGCACACGAGTCGAGCGAAGAAAGATGGTAGAAAATCATCCATTTAGGTCTGACGCATATACTGTATGATAGTTTATCATGATATTATTGGCTGTTAAAAGGATTCCTCGTCCAGTTAATTTTCAGGGCGAGTCAGTGTCGGAATGCCATTGCCGTGATGACAAGGTGTCATATTTTAATCAGGTGCCACTCCAATAGAAGACTTGGTACATTCCATCACAATCATCATGTTCGTATCTGTATCATTTTCCAACTGACAGGAATGATGTGTTGTTTCGAGCCTGCATGCTGTTGCTGGAGCCCGTAATAAATCTAGATGTAATGAGTTGAACAATAAAATGCCGTCCATTTCCATCCTCCATCCACAACACGCAACATGAAAAACCGATGCGTCCTCACGAGCACCATGCAAACTCGCTTTTGCATCATGCTTTGCACGTGCACACCACAGCCAGACTCGAGCAATTGAGACAAATCCATATCTCCAAGCCGTCTACTTACGAATCGCGCCGTGACACACAATCGATTACCACCGATAACACACTGCTCTTGCAACGCCAGATGGTGCCATCCTGTGCATCCCAAAACTTGTTCAATTGCACCGTGACACTCTCCAACCATCCTCCCCCTCAAACTTAAAGAATTGCCTATCTATTTGTCTGCATTCTTTTCAATGCAACTCAACATCACCCACCCCTTCGACGTTTTTACACACTTGCATGCGCTTCACTCTTTCCCACTCTCGCATCATAATCGTCTCCACTGAAAATGCAACCAATCTAATACCTTTTAGCACTTCTCCAACAACGGGAATAGACAATATCCAAACTTCACTCGACTCCAGTCTGTACGCCGCTGAATAAATTGTGAATGACCCATCATCTTTACTTTGCCCTGATTCTCCATCATAATAGTTACACCGTCCGATCCAGCCGACCTCCCAGCTTTTTCTATTCATCATTCCCGCCGAGACAACTCATCACTAGCATTGGTAATAATTTCTTCCATCCTTCTCACTGATTTGCTCTGACGAGACAATCGTTGTGCTCTCTGATTTGCGACCGTGTTAAACGCAGATTTTCGCGCCTCGCTAACTACAACCGCTGTAGCCGCCAGTGCTTAACAAGTCACAATAGTTGAAATTGATGTTCCAACTGCAGTAGATACAAGAGCACCAGCTCCAACTAATGCTGCCCCTGTGATAATAGAACCTACTCCTAACGGAGAAGTTGGGTTGGTGACTTGTCTCCCGAAGAAAACGAAGATTACCTGTCCGAACTTTCGTAAATCTCCGTTTCAGCCCAAATGCCTTCAGCGTGGCGTAAGGAAACTTCATTTCTTAATTGCTCACGTTCCGTGTTATAGTCTGAATCAACGTCATTCCAGACCGATCTTGGCGCTCTTGGCCTTTTCCGTGTTGAGTAACCACGCCCAACTTTGTAATTTTGCTTTGTCCAGAATGCGATATTGTGTGCTTTGTCAGCCATAAAATTGTGTAGAACCTGTTTCGGAAACATCATTCGCACCTCTAGCGTTCAAAGCATCATCAATAGCAGCAGACCTCAACTCATGTGCCTGTTCCGAAGTTTTAGCGCAGTAGCCTCCGCAATGTAGCAAAGGCTGTGATTCCTGCAGTAGTCGCCAACCATAATTTCCCCAACAGCTAGCTGCTTGTCCCCGCAATTCCGAAGCAATGTTCAATATAGGTTGTCTCCGACTCGCCTCCTGCAACTGAAGAGTTTCCTTGGCTACTTCCCTTTACAGTTTGTCAATCAAATGCATCCCACGGAGACCATGTGTTTCTCGAGTTTAATCGCAGTGCTTCGCTGATTGCCTCCTTTGCTTTATTCAAACCAAGTTCCGAAAAGCGCTCACTGCCTGCTTGATAGCGTTAACGGTGCCCCCCGAGACACTCACGATTAAATTCAACGCTGATTGCGCGGCTATTGACGCTGTTTCCCACATGCACGCTCTACAGCACCTCGAGCAGCTACATAGTTTGCAGCAATCCGATTTCCGATGTGACTCTTCACTTTTGTCGGTGATCGGAAGCTTTACCATCGCTTGGTTCTACGGGATTTCTTATCGATGCCGGCCATTATGAATCATCAGTCATTTCATTTGAAGCTTGTGCGCGCTCATCGGATGACTCATTTTCGTGAATGTGTTGGTGAGACTAGCATTTGCTGATGTACTACGTGGTTTCATAAACTGAGAAAAAAGGAACGAATATTCGCTATATCCTCAAGCATGAGCCCAGAACCTCCACTCTTCTTGTATTAATCAATTGATGGCTATTGGACTTTCTGACGGTTCAAGTTGCAACTTGGACCTTCTCATTCTGAGTCGAATGCAAATCTCAACCAGCAACAGCATGCTGTTTGAAAATGATGATGATAAAGATGGTGATGATGATCGCAATGCAGCTGCTTCGATGGGTTCAGGGAAGGGTATGAAAGCTGCCCTGGCCGGCTTGGACGAGCTCTGCGGTGAAGACCAGTACGAGAATAATTTAATTTCGACGACGTCAGAGCGGGAATGGGTGTAGCGGGACCCAGTCAAACTGCCTCATATGGATTAGCAGCTGTAGGTCGTCGACGACCACTGATCAGTTGTTCAATTTTTGTTTGGATAGAGCACAAGTTGATCCACACAGTAACTCAGTTGAATGGTTTCTAATCGTTTCCTTAGTTGTTTCGTAGCATGGCTGTATCGTATGTGTATTTTCTCTACAACACAGCAGTAACTGAGAACTAACTAAAAACTCATATCACATACTAGAACTCAGACACTGTGAACAGAGCTCTTCCAAGTCGTATACTCAGCATTAATCTTTACGTATTTGTTGGACAATCGCATCCCCAAGCGACTCCTCGCCCCGTTCCATCTCCAACGTGGAAATCTATCACCACCGTATCACTGTCCGAAAGGTATCCATCTTTAGATGCAGCAGCTTTTCCCACCATGTACTTACTTGCCGCTTCTCATCAAAGGGTAACGGGTTACCATCCTTCATTAACATGTAGTCACCCAATCGAATCTCCAAACGATTGACATCAAAATGAACACCAGCTCTGCCTGCAGGAACAGCAATCTGTCACCAATTCGGATCCATTCCAAAATCGCTGCCTTCGTCCGATTCGATCCTGCAATTGTTTTCGCAGTGCTACGTGCGTCTGCATCATTCTCTGTTCCAGACACTCGCACCTCTCCGAGGACAGTTTGCCTCTTCACCGTCCCGTGCGATACTCTTCGCCAAATAAATCACAGTCTTCGTTAGCAAACCCTCCACTTCCTCAGTGTGCGGAGACAATTATTCGTTTACAATACAATACAATACAATACAATGGCAAGTAGTGCCGCTGGGTTGGTTAACCAATCCAGCGGTACTACTGGCCAGAGTACATATGACGTCATTCGTCGACTTATCTCCATCAACTGTGATTCAATTGAAAGACGTTTCTACGGCTCTATTCAGCATACGTTGCCAAAATGTCTGTTCAAAATCAGCATCACAGGTGACAACGGCGAGCATCGTTACCATATTGGGATGAATCATTCCGGATCCCTTACACATACCTTCGACAGTAATCATTGTACCATTCACGACATGCTCATATGCCACTTGTTTCATCTTGATATCAGTGGTCATGATTGCCTATGCTGCATCTTTTCCGGCTTGTTTCGAACCGCTTGCGATCTGGACAATTTTCAGAAGTGCGTCCCGCGGACGCACTTCTGATACGCGTATCAGTTCATATCGAATCGCCGCCCAACGACTAGAGTGCCCGGGCACTCTAGTCTATGCTCGGCCGAGCATCGGCACATACATTGCTCTGCGGGGAAGAGCTGCATTAGTTGCTGGACTTCCCTCGGGTGACGGTAACACACTATGAACTGGTGCGCGAGGACGGGTTTTCAGGACAAGCTGTTGGAACTGTAATTACTCTATTTTCTTACAGCAAAGTCATCGTTAAGGCGATTTTCTTTTTCAGGACAAGCTGTCAGAACTGTAAGTACTCTGTTTTCTTACAGCAAAGTCATCGTTAAGGCGGATTTGCTTTCTCAGGACAAGCTGTCGGAACTGCTGTTCAGTTTTCTTACAGCAAAGGCAGTTTACCCCGGTTGCTTACAGCAAAGTCATCGTAACGATGACTTGGCTGTAAGAAAACAAAACATTACAGCAAAGTCATCGTAACGATGACTTTGCTGTAAGAAACCATGGTAACCAACTTCTCTGCAAGCATATGAGAGGGACTGATTGTTTCTCACTCGGGAAGAAGAAGGAGACGATTTCGGACCTCGCGAAAAAAGGCTGCAAAGTGGTCTGAAAGGGTTGGGGTGGTTCTAGGGAGCACTAAACTTGTTTTAATTGCACTCAAGCTTTCTCGCTTGCGTGGAAGGGCTGGTATAATTCATCGATTTTTGGTCATCAGATTCTCACAACTGGAGATGTGATGGTCAAAATGGAACTTTGTCCGAATGATGTGCAAGTGGTCTGTAAGGGCTGGAGTGGGTCTAGGGAGTACGGAAAAGTGTTCTATGAGTTCGTAAAGCTGCTGGCTTGCGCATTAGGGCTGACAGAATGCATCGAGTTTTGGTCACCAGATTCCCACAACTGGAGATGTGATGGCCAAAATTGAACTTGTCGGAACGAAGTGCAAGTGGTCTGGGAAGGTTGGGGTGGGTCTGGGGAGTACTGTAACGGGTTTTATTCGCCCTGAAAGCTGGTGGCTTGCGAGGTAGAGCTTCCGGAGTTCACTAATTTTGGTCACCAGATTCTCACAACTGGAGATGTGATGGCCAAAATTGAACTTTGTCGGAACGAAGTGTAAGTGATCCGTAAGGGCTGGAGTGGCTCTAGGGAGTACGGAAAAGTGTTTTATGTGTCCGTAAGCTGCTGAATTGCGTGGTAGGGATTCCAGAATGCATCGACTTTTGGTCACCAGACTCCCACAACTGGAGATGTGATAGCCAAAATTGAACTTTGCAAGAACGAAGTGCAAGTGTTCTGGATGCCTTCAAGTGCCTGGAAGCGTACTCTGGACAAGTTTTCGGACCTTGAAGAGGCTCAACTGCACAATGCTGATATTGAAATGAAACATTCATATAGTCCATTTTTAACTAGAACTGCTGGAATGGATTGCGTAGCCTATAGAGGAGCAATGTAGTTATATAATAGAGCTAGAAGCATGCCTCAACAACCTATCTCTCATGCCTCTAGTTCTCCTTCATCATTCCAGTCTCCCTTCCTGTGACGCACTGCGCCTCTGGTGTCACTTCACACGCCCCTCCTGTGCATTAAATACCTGTCTACCACTTCCGTATTCTACTCATACCACCACCTTCATTTTACCCCATGCCTACCATCCTATCCTTTACCTTCTGTCCTTCAGTCCTAGGCTAACCTACTTCATAACCATCGATGTAAGGTGAATATCTAGATTCCTACCTACTTGAGAGTATAGTTTATTATAACGGGAAACGGACGGTTTGTATAGTCAATGTGCTACACAGCACCAGGAGTAGATTTTGCGCACCGATAATCTATGCTTGATATTGGAGAGACCGGCTTCTTGTAGCCTCGGAAAATGTGCAGGTAGTACCTTTCCAGAGGTCCTGGAGGTGTTCACACCAACTCTAGTCCATTTTAACGAGTTTGAATTTCGACCGCCAGAATCTCTGTCGTGAGAAAATGGTGGTCGAAATTTACCGTGCTGCTCTCCCAATACTGAACTTTTTAGGTAGTTCAGCCGGGTGAAAAAGACACAGATTGCTCTCAAAGCCGCCCGAAGCCGTCGAAACCATCCTTCCACAATGTTCCCGACTTCAAAATTCCTATCTCACCCTTCCCAAAGTGAGAGAGGGACCAAGGTACCAGACGCTTACAGCTGAGGCAGTTTACCAGGGATGCTTACAGCAAAGTCATCGTTACGATGACTTTGCTGTAAGAAAAGAAAACATTACAGTGGGCGAAGGATTTACCCGGGTGAAAAATCACCAAGAATTTTTTTACCGGGTAAAAAATCGTGGCTACTGTAATGAAACGTTTTCTTACAGCAAAGTCATCGTAACGATGACTTTGCTGTAAGAAAAGGAAACATTACAGTAGGCGAAGAATTTTTACCGGGTAAAAAATCACCAAGAATTTTTTACCGGGTAATAAATCGTGCCGGCTGTAAGCATCCCTGGTAAACTGCCTCAGCTGTAAGCGGTCTGGCCTCACCCTCTCTCTCATGTCTCTTGTCCTCCTTCATCCCAGCCTATCCCAACCTTCCTTCCTGTGTCGACTCTGGTGTCACTCCAGCCGACCCTTCGGTGAGTGCAATCCTTGTCTACCACCGCCATTATCTACTCATACTACCCCCTTCATGTTGCTGCATACCTACCCTCCCATCCTTCCTGATTTTCCTACAATCCTAGGCTAGCCTACTTACCAACCATGTTGGTATTGAAGGCAGCTAGATTCCTAGTAATTCAAATCTATAGTCTGCTAAAAAGGGCGATTTGGTGTGGTCACTGTGCCACACGGCACCAGGAATAGAATCTGGCCACGGATACTCTATGCTTGATCTCAGAGAGAACAGCTGCGCCAATGCTCCGAAAACGTGCTGTCAGTACCTTTCCAGACGTCGTGGAGGTGCTCATGCCAGCTCTAGTTCATTTCAGGGAGGTTGAGTTTCGACAATCAGAATTTCACTCTTGAAGAAATTGTGTTTGAAAATTTTGTGCACTCCTCCCGCCGTACCAGGCAGGGCACCCAGCCCAGACTGGGTTAGCACGACGCAGAGTGCTCCCCAACACCGCTAACAGCCGTCCAAACCATCCCTCTGTCATGTTTTACGGCTTCACAATTCCTTGCTCACCCTTCCCAAGGTGAGGGAGGGACCAAGCTCCCAGCCGCTTACAGCTGAGGCAGTTTACCAGGGATGCTTACAGCAAAGTCATCGTTACGATGACTTTGCTGTAAGAAAACAATTCATTACAGTAGCCATGATTTGTTTACCCGGTAAAAAAATTCTTGGCCACTGTAATGAATTTTTTTCTTACAGTGGCCGGAGAATTTTTTACCGGGTAACAAAATCATGGCTACTGTAATGAATTTTATCCTTACTGCAAAGCCATCGTTACGATGACTTTGCTGTAAGAAAACGTTTTCATTACAGTGGCCAGGAATTTTTACCCGGTAAAAAAATCATGGCTACTGTAATGAATTGTTTTCTTACAGCAAAGTCATCGTAACGATGACTTTGCTGTAAACATCCCTGGTAAACTGCTCCGTCTGTAAGCCGTTGGTCTCAACCCTCGATCTCATGTCTGTTGTCCTCCTTCATCATCTTCACCTCCCTTCCTGCTAAGCATCACTTCTCTAGTGTCACTCTACCAGTCCTTTTCGTGCATGAAATACTTTTCTACCACTGCCATAGTCTACACATACTATTGCCTCTATACTTCTGCATGCCTACGCTTCCATCTTTTCTCTCCCGTGCTAGGCTTAGAGAATATCCTACTTCCTGAAGATCATTGTACAGTGAGGCAGTAAAAATCACTGTCTCACCGTACTGTCTGAGGCCCCCTTTTCAACACCGTAGTGTATAAGGGCTGGAGTGGCTCTGGGGATTACAGAAAGGTGTTTTATCTGTCCGTAAAGCTTCTGGCTTGCGCATTAGGGCTGGCAGAATGCATCGATTTTTGGTCATCAGATTCTCACAACTGCAGATATGATGAATTTCGGCCATGGCCAAAATTCAACTTTGTCGGAACTGCGTAGATTTGGACTGGATGCCTCCAAGTGCATGCACTTGAAAGTGCACTTAGTCCAAAAAATTGTCCAGAGTACGCTCCCAGGCGATGGCCTGGAAGTGTACTCTGGACAAGTTTTTGGACCTGGAAGAGGTTGAATTGCACAATGCTTGTGTTGAAATGAAACATTTATATGGCCAATTCTTTACTTGGACAGCTGAAATCCTATCTACTCGAGAGTAAAGTATATAAAAACTGGAAACAGACGGTTTTGTATAGTCAATGTGCCACACGGCACCAAGACTAGATTTTGCCCTCCGATAATCTATGGTTGATTTCAGAGAGGATAACCGCGTGCAGTCACAGGACATGTGTTACCAGATCCTTCCCAGAGGTCCTGGAGGTGTTCACACCAACTCCAGCCCACTTTAACGAGTTTGAATTTCGAAAGTCAGAATCTCTGTCGTGAGAAAATTGAACCATTTCCGACCACGTGGTAGAAATTTCGTACACTCCTCCAACCATACTAGACACAACACCCAGCTCAAACCGGGTGTAAACAACACAATGTGTTACCTAATGCCGCCTACAGCCGTCCATACCATTCCTATACCCTGTTTCCTGACTTCATAATTCCTTCCTCACCCTTCCCTAGGTCGGAAAAGGACGGAAGTCCCTGCCGCTTACAGCGGAAGCAATTTACCAGGGATGCTTACAGCAAAGTCATCGTTACGATGACTTTGCTGTAAGAAAATAAATCATTACAGCAGCCATGATTTTTTTACCCGGTGAAAAATTCTTGGCCACTGTAATTGAAACGCTTTCTTACAGCAAAGTCATCGTAACGATGACTTTGCTGTAAGAATCCCCGGTAAACGGCTTCCGCTGTAAGGGGCTGAGAGTTCCGTCCCCCTCCCACCTAGGGAAGGGTGAGCAAGGAATTGGGAAGTCAGGAACATGGCTCAGCAGAACGTTTGTACGGCTGTGAGTGGCTTCCAGGAGCATTCTGTGTCATGTGTTATCTCAGCAACGTCTCTTATAGTCGAACCTCACGGGTTGTCAAGGTCTAAAACTAGTCCCCCCCTACGGTCTAGCTAGTGAAATCATGTAAAGTTGTAGACTAATACAAAAAAGTAGCAATCAATAGGCTTAGTAGCACTAAACTATGACATGAAGGTCAGATGTATAGATGAAAATAGAAAGGGGCTAAGCGAATAATGTTGAGATGAGAAAGACAGAACTTCATAGCAGGGAACAATAGCATAGGTTTTAATACTTCTCGGATGCTATCTATTGCTCCTGTCATACTTTTAATATTCGACGGTGTGGATGTGGTCCGTGAGGACGTCCTTCTCCGTCTTCAAGTATATGTGGCCGCGCGTGGGCAGACCATAGACTAAATTCTGCTCCCACAGGAAGATCTCCTCACCTGAAGCCGACCCCGTAATGGTAAAGGTCACCGCGATCAACTAAGACGGAATAGGGTGGCACATAAAAGTGGTTAACGGGAACCTTCCACATGTCGGCGTCCGTATGGACCAGGCATACATGACTATAAGGTGCAGCTACTATAAAGAACCCATCGGCTCCGCTCGACACCATGAAATAGGATGGGGATTGGGTAGGTCCGACTCCTCAAAATTGGGATACTCAGAAGTCCGTGTGCCCATCCTGGTCCGCAGCCCCATCTGTTTTAAGAAGCAGCCGTAATCCTGTCTTCGGGAAAAAGACAGGATCCTCACCCTCCATTCCCAACTTCAAGAAATCCGCACAAACACCAAGAGCAAGCTCTGCCACCAACTTGTTCCTGTACATATCCAAATTCCCCTCCTCCAGCTTGTCGCACAATTCACACCGCGGCAGGGGGAGTCGCCCACGACCACCATCTATGCGGTCCTTCGCAGCACCCACGTTGTGGATGAAATGCCACGGCGAAGGATCAAAACCGGGCTTGGCGAAATCTGGCGGCTCGTCCTGTGGTTTCCTGTCTTCATAATCAGAATCAGACTACTGGGAGGGTTTCTGTGGCTTTTCAACCTCCTCAACCAGCTGGAACTGCCGAGAAAAGTGACTGAAGAGGTCATGCGTCGCACTACCAGCCGTGGACGACTGCAAGAGGCCTTCCACAACAACCACCCCCATGTTGTCCAGCAACGCCGCTTCACCGCAAAGTACTATTCCACCACCGAGTCCTCAGCACCTGGCGATGCAGCTGCCAGGAATGCTGCCGCCTTTATTTCCGCCCGCACCGTCTCTACCGTCGTAATTTCCATGTAGTACTTCATCTTCCATGTAGTACTTCATCGGGCTACCAGACGCAATTGCGCTGGGGAGAACGGCGGCCACATTCTCATCGACGATACTGTCGGGAATAGGATTTTCATGGGCGTCGTCGAACTGGAGAATCGGCTCCCGAGAACGTCCTCTGGAAGCCGACTTGGATTTCTTTGACGACGACTTTGATGAAGTCTCACTGAGCTTCCTCTTTTTGGTAGAGGGCTCGGGCGTCGCAGAAGCGGTTTCCCAGTTGCGCTTCCCGAGGATGGAGCTTTTACCCGCATCCTTGGGTGCGCTCTCCAGCTCGACGACCTGAACAGGGCTCGCACCACCCGCCGTCGCTGTTCCACCACGACCGGAACGACTCTCTTTCAGGCAGGTACTCCTTTTGGGCATCACTTTCCCAGAAGTTTCCACTCCGGACGATGCAGACACGACAGGGGTAGTGGCAGAAACAGAGGCAGCCTCGGAATAGCTGGAAGAATCTAATTGAGGTGGTACTACCTCAATTGGATTCTTCAAAGGCAAAGGAGTGGAGGATGAAGGGATGGTCAGGGAAACGGAAATGGAAGGGGAAGGGTTGGCGGAATCATGACCACATGTGACTGGGAGCGCAGCATGTGGGATGTGTGGGTCCACCAGGTAAAATTGTTTCCGCATTTACATGTCGCGGTAGCCAGTTACGCGCAGGGGCATTTTCCTGGCGTCCTTTCAAAACACAGACTTCCGATTGGGAAAGATGTTCTCAAACTTGGAGCCATTGGGAGGGCCTTCCTTGGGATGTAAGTCCGCTCAGAACCCCTTCTTGGGCACCATCAGCGCAAAAACTTCGACAACGCGTGAGTGAATGTCGAAGCTCTTGCTCGGGTCACCCACGCTGGGAATGGAGCCATCCAGCATCCTCAACACATCCGAAACGTTCCAATACTCGGCCACCTCCTTCACGTACCCGAAGATTTCCAACAAACCATCAATCCATTCCTGCCCAATGGTACCAACCGAGTTCGGTTTCAGCCCGGCCCACCAACGGCTACAAGTGTAGTACGCCATCATCTCGAGGTTGACACAATTTTGGACGTCCGGAGCACCCCTAAACGATCTGTTGAACAACAATTTCACCGTACACCCAGCCAGATTCTCCGTCGAAGAGAACTGCACGAACTCTGGTCTGTTCGGAATAGTTTTCTGCAGCCAAATCCGTTTTCAAGAATTGCTCCATCGTTGCAGACTTCTTCCACCACTAGCCAACGACCTCTGATATTCACTTTGCGAGGTTCAACTTGCACTTCAGAAGAACTATACTGGGCAATATTGATGCATGTCTCGCTTGCTGAAGGAGATTTACTCTTTTCCGCTACTTCTCCGCTATAGTGCAGAATTATATTTCTCCGCCACTAAATTCAACCATTAAGAAACCTTTCCTGGCTTTCATTCGATCCAATGAACTGTTTCACCACAATGATTTATCCTATGCTCATTACTTTATGCACAATGATTGCTATTTCATCCGGGCTCGACCTACTCAATATCGTTTTGCTATCTTGTATCGCATTCCCTAAACACCAGCCTGGCCAAGACGTATCCACTTCCGTTTGTTACGCAGTGATGCTCTAAGCACTAATACTGAATCTGATTTTCTCATGCACGTAATTCCTACTCGTATACTCTACCATATTCTCGGCCCTATTCACAAGGTGAAAACACGATGTCTCGTTGAATCGTACTCGGTGTGATATCTTAAATTAGGATACATTTATATATTGCAATGCAGACTCACTGCTCGCTTGAAACATGAAAATTATAAAAATTCTTCGACACTGCAGTTTCCTAACCGCCACCATCCACGTGGCCCGCTTTGACTGCCTGCCAAGTGTACTCGGAGCATACAATGACGTTATCGATATATACCATCCACATCATCACTGGAAGCGCGGACTCCTCGTCCAGGAAAGTGCGCCATTTTTCTTACTCTTCACCTCCGCCTGTCCTGTAGGCCCCATATGCTAGTGTTTTTCCTATATTTCTGTAGTGATGACGTCATTCTAGACAATAAAAAGGCGGTAGAAGATACGATAATGTGCGCCTCCTCTGCCAGATCATGTGCTTCCAAGCGTAATTCGCACCCTAGGTATCGTTTTTCTGGGCCTCCCATCGCACCGCTCTGTTTCAAATTCATCCCTCTATTGTTCTCCTACACGTCTTTTCCGCCCGCAGAGTGCTACTTAAACGACAGATTCTGGAAATCCCTCTTTCCATCTCCATATCCGTCGGAAAAAAAAAGCATCAGTAATTATAATTACTGCTCCGGAAGCGTATACGCTTCCGGAGCAGTGTACATGGTACGTCACCACATTTCACGCCACTAACCCAGTATTCTATTCGTTTTCTCAAGTTTCCAGTCGGTGAGTTTTCCAATTCTCCTTTCGTTCATCTTTCTCTCTCACTCCTCCATTTTTGTTGCTCTGCCTGTGAGTACAGATTTCGATTTGGGATGCAATGGTATTCGTTAAGGTACGTTAGTCTCCTGGTAACCATCAGTTTCCCACTCCAATTCAACGTCACTAACTTGTTTCCTTTCACTACATCTGTTTTTTCTCTTTCTCTTCATTTCCTAGCTTATTCATGCAGCGCAATCAGTTGATAGATTTGTAGACTTTCTGGTACTTTTAGTTTTACTCTTCATAATAGTGTTGGTTGTAGTAGCAGTTCTAGCATAGGGATATTTTACTCTCAATGTATCCTGCGCAAATAAACAAATCCAGAGTGAAGCTTCCCATATTGCACTCTCTTAGATTGCTACCTATCCTACCGCTTTTACTTCTCTCTAGCTCATAGTCACTACGGAATAAAAATTCCTAGCCGTACAATTGTGACCATTCTCACGTACCCATCCATTACCCATCCTCGTAGCACTAGAACTGCCTCCCTCTACCCCAAAAAGATGCCCACGACAGCATGACGCTCCATCTCATCCACCACTCCCAGACACCGAATTTTACTATATCAGGACACTACTTTTACTGTCTCCAGGTGCTGCCCAGGGCAGCACAAAATACTGTCTACAGGTGCTGCCCAGGACAGTGAAAATCACTGTCTCCAGGTACTGGCCAGGACAGTGAAAATCACTGTCTCCAGGTACTGGCCAGGACAGTGAAAATCACTGTCCATCTGTTGTCCCAGGCAGCGTATTTCACTATCCGGCCATGTGGCCTTGGCCAATACAAAACACTATCCGCCAACACTGCCCAGTACAGTAAATTACATCATATCCAACTATTGAATAAATCATTAATTTTTACTGTCTCCATTCATTGCCTCAGACAGTACGGTGAGACAGTGTTTTTACTGTCTGCAGACAGTGTTCCGTACTGTCTGCCAGACAGTGCAAATCACTGTCTCCAAGTGTGGCATTAATTTTCATTTGCCGCATAGTGATTTTTACTGTCTCAGACAGTAAATTTCACTGTCTCACCGTACTGTCTGAGCCCCCTTTTCAACACCGTAGTGCTGCTCCTTCCTCTGTTTCTCTTCCTTCTGCTGCGCAACATGTACCCGCCGTCGTCCCGCGTGCGCGCTACGAAGACCCTTCTGCCTTCCATTTCCTTCCGCGCGCGATGCCGACTTGGACTGAGCTAGGCCGTGTTTCAATACTTCCCGCGGCGTTTTCAATGGGTGCGTATCGCCGACGTCAACCGCTACGCGGTGTTGCCCGGCCACAAAAACGCGCAGGCCGTGTCGGACGCGCGGCGTGAAGCGGCCCTATGCGATTTAGCCGTACCCACTAATCTTCCATGCGATGCCTATTTCCTCGACGACGCAGCGGACGAGCGACTTGTGCGTCATCTGGCGCGGCTCCGAACGATGCGTCGCGACGAATATGCGCATCTTGACCCGTGGGCGGCGGCGCCTAGCGCCGGCTTCTTGTTGGACGGTGGTGTCCCCTGGAACGACATCGAACAAGAAGGAGAAGTAAGTGTACCGTGGTTCTTCGACGCGGGGATGCGTGCCGAAGCGCGCCGCGAGTTACGCATGCGTCGCTCCGCCGGTTACTTCGTCACGTATCGCGACACAGAGTTTCGCGAGTTCCCCGAGGATCGTGTTGGCGCTTTCTTTCCGCGCTACGATCCGCGCGACTGGCCGGAAGCGCCAGAATCTCTTTCCGTTCCTTTGCCTTGTGTCTTCCACTATGCGCCGTCCGTTCTTCTTGGCCTTGACGTCCCCGTGGAGACGCGTTCTTATTTCTGGGCCGTTGCCCTTAGCGAGTGGGTCGTCATGGTGGCTTGCGCGTGGCTCCATGTCGCGTTCGTTGAGCGCCGCATCGTTCGCTTGAGCGACAGACTCATCGCTGGCATCGAGAGCGTCGGCGCTGCGGCGGTCGTTCGTGGCGGCACGTA
Organism: Asparagopsis taxiformis; assembly: GCA_030407315.1. Lineage (NCBI taxonomy): Eukaryota > Rhodophyta > Florideophyceae > Bonnemaisoniales > Bonnemaisoniaceae > Asparagopsis > Asparagopsis taxiformis. Next base: position 11,367 of record JALQPE010000423.1, on the reverse strand, counting down.
TTCTGTTGCGCATTTGGAGAGTCTTTTGACGGAGCATCGCGCATGTCCTTGGGACGAGACGCCTCTCTTCGACGTCGCCCCGGGTGTGGACTTTAACGAGGGTGGCCAGTGGTTGCCTTGGAGTGCTGAACGCGGCGTGATAGACTGGGCGCACGGCGCGCTCGGGGTTCATCGTCATACCGAAATTCCGCACTTGTTGTTGAAGTCCCCGCGTAACCCGTCACGCAGCGCGTTCGCGCACTTGGAAGCGGGTGACGTTGTGACCGTGGATGCCGTCTTGTCGGCCTTATCTTCCAACGAGTTGCATGTGATGCGCGCAACTAATTCGCGCGAGTACGCGCAATACCTCGGCATGGCTGCGTTATTGGCCGTCGAGCGCCGGCGTTTCCGCGACGGGCGCTATTCGTTATTCTCTGAGTCGCCTCGGCCTCCTGTTGACATTACTCAGTTGGACGCGGCGCTACGGGCGGAGTACGTCAAGGTTTATAACGAACTGCAGGAGTTGAAGAAGTCCATTCCGAGCCAAGACATCGCTAACGCTCCGGGTGGTGCGAGCGCGAGCGCGGCGGTTGGTAGCGTCGCGGCGTCGAGCGCGGTCGCGGTTATTGACCAGGCGGAGGCACCGGTGATGGTGGATGGCGAAGACGCCGTTGCGTTAGCGGATTCAACGGGTGCGGCCAACTTGCAGGCACAGATCTCGTCTGCTGAACAAAACCGCGACGAGGCGCTTTCGCGTGTGACATCGGTCGCCCAAGCTCGAGACGAAGCCCTGGGACGCCTTGATGTGGCTATTAAGGCTCGCGACGATGCGAACGAGGCGCGCGACGAGGCCGTGTCATTCTTGCGCGAGACTCGCGAAGCGCTAGCCGAGTCCGAGGCTCGCGAGGTCGCGTTGAAGCGTAAGGTCGACGAAGATGCCGTGCGAATCGAGCGCATGCATAAGGATATCGGCGTAATGCAAAGTCGTGCGGCTAAGCAGGAGAAGGAGATTGAAGGTGGTCGCGAAGCGTTGGCGGCCCTCCAGTCTCGTTACGATTCCGCCGGTTCAGCGCAGGAGGCCGCGCAGCGTGCGTTGGCCGAAGTCGAATCTAATTTGGAGGCGGAGAGGGGTCGGTTGGCTGCTCGAATCGCCGCTGTGCGTGACGGGTATCGCGCTCGGGGAGAGGGAGACTGTTCGTCGGGTTCAGGAAACTATCGAGCGCGCTCACCGCATGGGCTCGGCGTTAAATGACGTCGTCAATTTCATGCAGCGTTCTCTTGCGGGTTCTGTTGACGAAAGGGAGCCGACTGGCGCGACGCAGTCGGAGAGCGGGTTACGCGCAGATGCGACGCGTGGCGCGACGGGAAGCGTTGGTTCGGGTCGTGGCGGGGCGCGTCCCATGACGCGTTCGCGTGCAGCGGCGAGTTCCGCGGGTCGCACGAGGCGTACGGGCATCCCTCCACTTCGGATTGGCGTACACGACGGGCGCGCCGTTCGGATGTTAAATTCCGAGCGGCGACGCGGTCACCAGGCAGATACGGCTTCAAGCCGTGCTCGTTCGCGCGGTGCGGCAGCCAGTTCGTCGAGCCGCGCTTCGCGTAGAGACGACGACACGCGCGCGCCTCCGTCTTAGCTATCACTTCGTTCCTCCTCCTCGCATTGCATCCTCTTTGAAATAACCTCTCCTTGTTTGTATCTCCACCTAGCGCTTCGTAATGCGGGGTTCCTCCCGTCCGACACGCTTGCGGCCTCGAAACGCCAGGGTTCAGGGTTCCTGCGGCTTTTGAGTGAGCGACAGCGCAACGCGGGTTCCGTCAAATGCATGCATGAGCCGGTGTTTCCGCGAAGGGGCGCGCGGGTCGTTCCTTGAAACCGTATTTGCCCGCTGCCCACGTCGGCGTTCGGAGGGCACGCGGCGGCGTCCAGTCGTGCGCGGGGGGGGGGGGGTAGAGTGCATACGTTGCGAAGCGAGAAAGGTTTGAGTTGGGGTAGAAGAAGGGAGTCTGGGAGTCTGGACGGGTAGCGCGTCGGTACGAGTTCGTCGCAGCGGTTTCGTTTCATCGGTTCGTCACGCGCAATTCTCAACGTCGCCGGTTAATTCTCCCGTGCGCATTCGTTGTTCGCTTCCGCTTCGCGTCGTCGATTCGTGTCGCCTTACGCATTCGTCGTTCGCGTCGCCGGTTCGTGTCGCCTACTACCGGCGTTCGCCGTTTGCTACCGTGTCTACTGTCCCGTAACTAGAGCGGACGGCCGAATGGTACCTAGGGGGCTCGGGTGGGGTCACATTCTTCCCTTTTTGGAGCGAGCCTCATTATCCACGCTTGGGTTGAAGGGGAACCATGCACGTGGGCACCACTATATTCTCGGTAGGGGCTGCGTGCGTCCAGGGGTCTGCGTCCTTCCACCAGCTTCGAGCGCCTCGCTGGAGTTCGCGTATGTTGTCGTCCAATCAGGTGGCGGTAGTAGGGGACAGTTCGTCACGGTGCGGGGGCCAGCTTGACGGCGGCGCGATTCGGGTGCCCCTTTCGTCGCATTTTCCAATGGGACAATTCGAGTGGGACGGTAGAATTGCTAAATAGCCGGGCCAGCCCGCACGCCAGCGCCAGTGTCGCTCCCCTTTTTTCGCGCGAAAACGCATCGCGTGGTCCCGCGCATGTCGCGGCTTCTGGAGTAGGTCGGGTGTTAGTGTGAGGTCAAACTCGCAACGAATCCAGAGATACGCGGCCGTTCGTATTCGCGGCGATTCCAACGAGCGTAGTGGCGCAGTGGTCGTGTGGCGGTAGACGGTCGTTAAGCGTTACGTGGCGTAAACGGCGGATAGTTGCGTGGCGAGCGAAAGGCGACCGAAACGCAAGAGGCGAATATTGCGTGGCGCCGATTTAGCGAGATTGACGCAACGTCCGTAATGGGCTTTCGCGCTTATCACACTTCTTAGCAGGCAACGTCTTGAGTGTCAGCGAGGGGGCTCAATATTTTCGCGGTGGTGGCGCCACGCGCAACGCGTGTCGACGCCGGACCGACCAGCGTCTGTGAGGGCCCCTTCGTGTGTTGCCAAGCGTCGAGATTCAGGCAGCTTAGTCCGGGGCGGCGTGCCTTCGTGCGGGTAGTCGGCGCGGGTGGTAGCGCGGCGGGCAAACGTCGAACCGTGTCCAACCTGTCAGGCGCACAGGTACACGGCTCGCGAGCGGCGTCGCTTCATTGCGTGCGGCAGTAGTTCCAGGTCATTCAGCGGTAGAATGTCGATTGCGCGGGGCGTGGCGAACGACGATGCGGCGCGTGTTGCATGGCGTACGACGAACTGGGCGTTGCGTGCCGAACGACGAAGCGTTGGCGCGAACAACGATTGCGTGGCGTACGACGAAACGGTTACAAGGCGTTCGAGGAAGCGTTTGCGTGTTGTGCGACGAAGCGGTTGCGTGGCACTGCGACGCTTGGCGGCAATAAGCCGTATCCCCTCCCGGTCCCTGCTGCCGGTAGTAGTTTGGCGTGATGCAAGGCGGGTAGCTGTGTTTGCGTTTGGATGCTTACCACTGCCAGGTAATCAGCTGGCAACTTGCCCAGCTTTTTCGTCGACGTAAACGCGCGTGGATGGCAACGCTTCGTGCATTAATTGCGTTGCGCACGAGGCGTCATTTGTCGGCTCGCAATACGCGCGCTAGTGCGGCTAGGTGTCGTTTTTCGCGGCGCGCCATCGGGTACCTCCCTCGGGGCTGAGCACTTCGTTGAGCGACTTCGGCGGTTACGCAGCGCCGCAGGGCCGTCGGCAGTAGCGCGCGCAGCGGTTTTAGAGGCGGGTCGTCCTTGATCACGGCGAAAACGGGCGACGATAGGCGCGGGCAGGGATGCTTCGGGCTCCCACGTATCATCGGGCGGGGAGTAGCCCTTCCAGCGCACCCGGAATACGGGCGCGCCGGTGTCGTCGATGCCCTCGGCTGTCAGCCTGTCAATCATGAACTCGCGCGTCCCATACCCGGCTTCCGGGTCGACCTTGCGCGCCTCGTTAATTTCGCGTTCATCCCGTCGCGCTGCGTCGTTCGCGTTCTCCGTGTTGATGTCCTCTTCTACGTCGTCCAACGTCGTTGGCGCATGCGTCGCGTAGCGCGGTGCTACGCGAACGCGGTCGGAGCTGACGAGTTCGGGGACACCGTCGATTATGATTTCGTACGTGTGTCCGCGGCAGCCTATAACCGGGAAAGGGCCTGACACAGGATAGTCTAACTTCGACGTGTGCGCTCCTTCGTTGCGCTGCGTTCGTGTCGTCGCTCCCACGCGAGTGTCCAGGTACACTTGATCGCCAACCTTGATATCCTTATTCACCGTGCGCACGCCGCGGTCAAAGTCGCGCTTGTATCTCGCTTGCGCTTTCTTCAACGCGTTCGCCGAGCGTGCGTACGCGTCCGATAATCGTGCGAGAAATTCCATGCGAAGGAATGGCGTGCTACGAATCGTGTCCACTTGCTCCGTTCCCAGCGATACGGGATAGCACGTGAGCGTAAGTTCAAACGGCGACGTATTCGTCGAGCGGTGTATCGCGCGGTTGTAAGCATATGCTAGCGCGTCTAAATGCTCGTCCCAATCTCTGCGCTCTTCATCTACATAATGGCGCAGCGTCGCAACGATAGTGCGATTCATGCGCTCGACTTGTCCGTTCGATTGCGGATGGTACGTCGTTGTGAATATGTTCCGCGTACCCATCAGCGCGCAAGTCTCCTGAAACAGCTTCGAGCGGAATTGCGGCCCATTGTCCGAAAGTAGCGTGCGCGGCGGTCCATAGACGAAAACCCAGTCTCGGCAAAATGCCTTCGCAACGGCGAGTGCGGATACGCGTCCGAGCGCGATGAGTCGGCAGAGTTTGCTATAGCGGTCTGCGATTACGACTACGAAGCGGCGTTGGCGCGGAGTCTCGGGCAGCGGACCAAGGATATCGATAGCGACGTCTTCGAGCGGGCGCGTCGCGGGGAATAGCTTCAGGGCGTTCGTATGGCGATATTGTGTAACACGGTTACGTGCGCACGCATCGCACTGTCTCACTGTAGTGTAGACGTCCACGCTCATCATCGGCCAGTAGTACGCGCGTCGGATGGTGTCGTACATGCGTCGCGCGCCCAGATGTCCTGCAGTTACCGCATAATGGTTAGCTCGCCAAAAGGCGCCCCTTAATCGCTTCGGGCACGACTATCTGCGTGGCGTCGTCGAGCGGCGCGGTCCTCATAAGTATCCCATCGGGGGACAGGTGAAAGCGCGACTGCGGCGCGGTTTCGACGTCGCGTTTCGCGTTTTGGCAGAATTCGTCCGTCGCCTGCTCGCGTATCCTCTCGTCAGTGGACACGGGCGGTTCGATGCACGACCGAGTTGCCAGTAGGCAGTCCAAACTCGGGTAGTATTCTGCGTAGTCGCATAGTAGCGCGGTATCGGTTCGCGCATAAGCGTCCGCATGCGGTTCAACGATGTTCGCGGCGTCGAAGCAGGGTATCTCGTCCGGTATTTCCGTCTCGTCGCCGCTTCGCGTGGCCATTCGCGAGAGCGCGTCGGCGATAACATGGCGTTTACCCTTTTTATATTCGACGTCGAACTCGAACTCGGCGATTCGCAATAGCCAGCGCGCGAATCGTCCTTCCGCAGAGGTCATGTTTAGAATCCAGCATAGCGAATTGTGGTCCGTGCGAACCGTGAACTTCCGTCCTTCTAGATACGCGCGTAGTAGTAGCACTGCCCATACCACCGCGTGGCATTCGCGTTCCGTCGTCGAGTAATTGCGCTCCGCGTCGTTAAGCGTGCGCAACCAGTATCCGACTGGATGTAATGTGTCTTCGTCTGCGTCTAGCTGTAATAATGCGCATCCGATTTGGCCGTGCGACGCATCGGTGTCGAGCACATACGGGTGCCCTTCGCGCGGTAGACGGAGGATAGGCGGAGATATCATCGCTTGTCGCAATGATTCGAACGCGCGCGTTTGCTCCGGCGTCGGCGCGGGTAAGCTGTCTCCTTGGTCCTTCTTTAGCAACTGCGTAAGCGGCGCCGCGACGAACGCGAATTTTTCGACGAATCGGCGGTATAGTTGCAAGTTCCCAGAAAGCTGCGCAGCTGCGTTTTCGGTCGTCGGATACGTCGCATCGCGCAGCGCATCGCACTTCGTTGTCGGTACGGATAGCTTCCCCGGCGAAATAGTATGTCCCAAATAGTCCACGTGCGCTTGAAGACTCAGTCTTCGCGAATTTAGCGAAACGCCAGCGCGTCCGAGGATTCCCAGTATCTCGTCGACGTGATGCACGTGCGCGTTTACGTCGGCGGAGAAGATGATTACGTCATCCAGGTAGACAAGGCAGTGCTGCCATTTCACGTTCGCGAGCAAAATGTGAAGCGCGCGCTGAAACGTCGCGGGCGCGTTCGAAAGTCCAAAGGGCATGCGGCGGCGAGAAACGATACGTACCAACATGCGACGTAAACGTAGTCTTATCGCGGTCGGCGTGCGCTACTGGGATATGCCAGTATCCCGAATTGCAGTCCAGCGTAGTGAAAACCGTCGCGTTACCGAGCGAGTCGACTCAATCGTCCATGCGCGGAATCGGATACGCGTCCTTGACGGTGGCGGCGTTTAGACGGCGGTAGTCGATGCAGAAGCGAGAAGTCCCGTCCTTCTTGGGTAAGACTACGACCCGGCTCGCCCACTCCGACGTAGCGGGTTCGATCACTCCAGCGCGGAGCATCTTATCCACTTGCGTACGGAAACTTCGCGCGATGCGTGTCCAGCGCGGTACGGCGGTTGGTTGACGGGGGTCGCCCCCGGAACCAGTTCGATGCGGTGTTCTGTCGCGTGGATGGCTCCGAGCGTGCCATTCCACATGCGCTCGTGCTTTCGCAGCATCTCGATAATTCGCGCGTGTATGTCGTCGTCTACTCGCTCATCGCGTAGCGTCGCGTAAGAGGTCTTCCCAATGCGGCGTCGCGTTCGCAATTCCGTCGGCTTCGCGCAGGTCCGGCGGGTTCATGGCGTTGCATGGCGTCGCGCATCGTCGGGCGGTCGGTCTTGCGAGTCGGCGCTTCTTGTGAAACTTGTAGGCAACCTACGGGTTGGGCACTGCGGCGCCCACCTTCATGCATTTGGGCAATACCTGTAGGCGGATGCCGGCGTTGTGCACATGCACATTGAAGGGCACGTCCTTTTAACCGCGTTCACCCATTAACACTGATTTCCATGTGAACAGAATGTACTTCCGGAAACAGAATCTCAAATTATGGGATATTGATTGCCGCAGACGAAGTTGATTGAATTGTGGCCAATGGGAAGGAGATAATGATTGACACACATTTCGCTGCAATGAAATCATTTTCAAAATTAAAAATTTTCAGAATTCAAATTTCCAAGATGCAGCGGTCCTATCTACCCTATCTACCATTTCCAAGTGAAGATAAACGGCACGAATTTCCTTTTCGACTCCTGATCTCAATTTCTTGTTTGTGAGAGAAGTACACTCAGCGATAACACTTTCTACTGGAATTGTTTCATTCCAAGGCTTTGAATGCTTCCCCTTCCCAGCGAAGCCGGGCGGTATTTTCCTGACCATGCATCACGTTTGTCGTAAACTTCATACCATCGTGTGCGAAGCTTGCACACTATCCCTTCCTTGTTCCGAATACATTCCACAACCTGTCCGATCCAAAATGGCATTTCTTTTGTACATCCCTCCCCATTTACGGCGACAAACCGGTTCCGAGAATATGACAGATTAGATACGGGCTCTGGATACTCGGCGTATACTTCATTTTCATCACAATGCATTATTTCATAGAATCCCTTTTGTATTTTCCTTTCAGCTCGAAGCAATCCCGAAGATTCCAGTGCGGAGGTTCAACCCTATTTCTGTAAACATGTTCCACAAGTTCCAGAAGTGCCTGCATTTTCATAGGAAATTTATCCTGGATTCTTCAGACCGTATTCTGAACAGAACCTTATTCCGATCTGGCGGAGACACGACATTGTTGGGCGGCGTTGAACGGAGAGAAGGTGCAAATAGTGAACCCTTTCAGCCCTGGGGTGCTAGTGGGAAGTCTTTCCCACTGATCATCACTGAATACCTTCACATCGCATGCAGTGTTGTAGAAGTCAGAATTCGTTTCTGGTTCTTCGTCCCGGTAGAACCTGAAATACCTGTACTTTGAGAAAGGCTTTACCTTCCCGATACAGTTTTTTCTCCCTGCATAGGCCTGAGAAATTGATAATATGAAGCATACGAACCACAACTGGCTGTGGTGTGAAGGACTTCCTCAACTCCTCGAGTAGTTCTTCCATAGTCACAGCGTTATTAGAATGCATTCTTCTCGAGGTACAACTGAATGCTTGGTCAATATCAGCATGTGTATGTCCTACAGGAAGGAAAGACACGAAAACCTCTTGGAAAACTCCCCAGGCCACGAGACATTCCAAATAACAAACAAAAATTGTTCTTGTTTTCGCGTTTCGCGTGTGCAGTTATCGACTTGCAAGTACAAGGTTCCTTCAAGTTGTGAGCTCTCGGCCTTGGCTGACAGACTTCTATGGAGATCTTCCATGATATGATTTGCCCCAGTCTCATGCTCTTCAGTCATTGTATATGGTGTGAGGCGTTTTCGAACTCTATGTTCGAGTACACCAACAAGTTTCACCTTGAGACTGTGCCCAACGGTTGCTTTCGTACTCACGGAGAAGTGAGGAAGTCCATAACCAGATTGATCAGCACCGTCAATAATAGGGATGTATATTTTGAGGGATACAATGTAGTTAGTTCACATTCCTCTTGTATTCTCTTCTTTCTCTGGCGACCATCTCGATATGCAAATGCCTTCTCTCGAGAAGAGGGGCAGTACGAGTCAAATCTGTTCGAGTCTCTCTAAGGCACTGCGAATGTATTCGCACTCAGTACATTTTGTAAACCCTCTGAATTCTCCTTACTTTGATATCTCCACAATATGTCTTCCATGTGGAGTAGAAGTAAGTTAGAGAAGGTGGGTTTTGTGTACCATACAGAACAGAGTACTGTTCACAGAACATTTCATAGACAGCTTTTTTTGGAATAGTGGGAGATGCCTCTCGTTTGTATCTGGCATCCGATCTGCCGTTGACTCTGCGAACCGCTCTAGGAAGCATATTACTGCATCTCTGCTGGGAGAAGCCAGGTGTTTTGATGTTTGATTGAAAGAAGCTTCTTCCGTTCGTATATGACTTCTTGACGGAGCTCTGTAGGTGCCGGGAAAACTTAAAAGAGGACTCAAGGAACTTGTAACAGACCTTCCTCCCTGCAAACCTGAAGATCATAGAACTTGGCTCCAGTAAATTTTGCAGATATCTTCTCCTATCTTCATTTACCCAGAGAAGTACTCGGGAAGTTTCACTGGACAGAATACACAATCTGTTCTCGAAAAGCAATTCTGTTGACAGCATTTCATCTTCTTCATTTCTGTGCTCGACAGAGACAGAACAAGATTTCTCCTGAATATCTTCCTTCTGCTTTCTGGTTTCAACAACTTACCTCTTACTTTGCAGTCGTACGGCTTTCTTTTCCGATTGTAGTGATTTTTGGAGTGGAAGTTCTCGATAAGGGCAACAGGAGAGAACTGATAGCTGCGATTCGTCCATGTTCTACTATATGTTACAAATGGTCGTGAAAATCATTGCTTGCCGGAGATACCATTTGAAACTTGCATTGCATATAGATCCCATGAGAATACTCCTACGAGACCTTGCAAAGTCTTGGGTGGCTCCTCAACCCCACCATAGCCATACGGGTACGCATAGTTCTTAGTATTTTCCTTCACCTCAAAATGATAGCAAGATATGAGCTTCTGACCTTTCTTCTCTTATTTGGTCAGCGACACATATGAATTGTTGAAGTTGAAGAGCGGTACTTTCTTCCGGTCCTGGAAGAAGCTTTGCAACCCCCACAATGTTACCGTCTATCATGAGGTCCACTATATCCCCTCCTCTGGGAACTTGTCTTTCGTTTCCATCTTCTGTTACTCTTGCAATACAGTCAATCTCTCCACTGCTGTCTGTATTTCTGGAATCCCCTATCTTTCTCTTCTTCGAATCATTTTTCGTTTTGGGAACCTTTGAATACAATATTTCGGCTACAGCTCGAAGTCTTTCATGAGCAATGCGGAAAGTTCGGGCATTCGCCTCATTACAACGCATGATCGAAGCGGTTCTCATTGATGCAATAGCAGTTGTTAACGTTCTGAGTACATATCCAAAACAGAACCTCTTTCCGGACAGAAAGTATTGATTAGCTCAGAAAGTAGGGCAATGTTTTTTCCTCCGTAAGAACCGGGGCCTTTGAGCCAGGAATAACAAGCTTCTTTAGAAACAGGTATATCTGACATCGCAGCGAACCTTCTGCTTGTCTTTGAAGGGACAAAATGGTACGGACTCTTCAGATCAGGTTTGAAACCATCTTTAGAAGCCCCTGGTGCCTTTGCGATCACTGCAAAGTCACATGCGTTTTGAGGAAAGTTTTCAACCTCTGTGGTGTTGTATGGTTCGAGTATCTTTCATTATAACGAAGGGATACTCTGGACCGGAAAAAACCAATCCGATGAAGCTCACTGTGAAAACTTTCGAAGTTTCGGAACGACAAAAACGAAAGAAACCATCCACCGGGCTTCAGAACTCGTCTCGCGAACTGACAAAGAGATTTAATTTCTTTGTCGTCGATAAAATGTCGTAGTTTGTGGTACGAAGTGCCTGGGACTTCGGAGTACCATATGGAGGATCGGTGAGGATGAAGTCAAAAGGGGGGTGGTATCAGTCCATACCGTTTTGTCGAATTCTTGCCATTTCATCTGATAACAAGCAACTCCCATTTGACTCAAGTGATCAATTTTATCTTCTGAGTTATTTTCATCTGGAGCAGATCGCTTTGGTCGAGTATTCAGCCTTCAGATTCAAACTTGGAACGTTTCCAGCACAGACAATCTCACCTTGCTTAGTTCCTGTTTTACGGGATCAGAAACATGTTCCGATTTAGAAGTTTTGCTCTCGGAAGGCTTAACAACTTCATTATGCTCTTGTTCAGATCTAGCGACAGTTTCTGCGCTGACTCAACTTTTTCTGTTATTGTTCTTCACCTCCATCATTCTCATTGGGTAGGCGCCCTCTGAAAGATCACCATCAACTTGAACAGAATCATACTCTGAAATGCTCCTATTTTTGCTCAATGTATTTCTTTTCCTTCATTGGTGCTGCCTCTGGACAGACTTTCGGTATTGCTTCAAGAGCGTTTCAAGAATTTCTGTGTCGTTACCAGAGTTAGCAGAAACTTCTGTATCGAACTTAGTCGATCTAAGAAGTGTATTCTTGATTGCTTCCATGCCAGAGGGCCATTTTCCTCCTCGATGAGGGACTCGAACTTCCT